>JAADVO010000839.1:0-14116 GCA_023335655.1 Globisporangium spiculum
TGCATGTGTTGGACTCACTTTTCTCCCTTGGTAGAGATGGTACCAGACCGACGAGCCGCAAAAGTCGACGTGGAAGTCTGTGTAGCTTCCGGCACAGCTCATGAGCGTGTAGAGCTGCACTCTCGGCATGCGCGCTCGGTCCACTTTGCTTGCATTTGGAGTGCAGCGCTTGAAAGCCACGCCGGCGTGCAGACACAAATGCGAGCTGCTTCGCAGCTTTCGCGTTGTGTCGGCGCTCATGCGCGTAGTCGCGTCGCTGTTGCTCGTGTGGTGAAAGCAGCTCTTGGGAGTTTCTTCATGCTTATGCTTGGGTCCATATTTTGCTTCAACTTGGCTCTTTTGTGACTAGCATCAATCCAAGCGAGTCGCTCAGGTTACACCTCAAACAATGACTACAATGTCATCTTATCGTTTGTCGGGAATGTATGAGACCTCTTATCTAGACTCTAATTCATTTTTTAAAGGTTAATGGAGATGATAAATAGGCTGATAAAGATACGTGACGTGGCTCCATCAGCCACCGGCCTACCCTGTCACCTCGATAAAGTGCGAAATCCACTTGCCACTTGTCCTTCAGTTCGCTTGTGCTGTGAGCCAAAAAGATTCGAGAAAGCCACCAGACAAAACGCGAGTGAACATGGCGGCGCCGCGTGGCCTCAGGACGCTGCTGCTGCTGGTGCTGGTGGCGGCAACGGCGCTCTGCGCGAACGTGCTGGCTGGAAGGGACTACTACGAGGTGCTGGGCGTGACGCGCGACGCGTCCTCCGCGGAGATCAAGCGCGCGTTCCGCAAGCTCTCGCTCAAGGTACGAACGAACGGATGCAGCTCTTGACCCCATGCTTTTCTTTTCTTTTTGCCGAAAGAGCTCTTCGTGATGTAACATGTACGCTCGTATATCAATGTGCTGCAGCACCATCCAGACAAGAACCCGGGTGACGAAGACGCGCAGAAGAAGTTCGCAGAGGTCGCTGGAGGTGAGTGCTCGTGTGCGTGTGTCTGACGTTAGCCCAACGAGAGCCTTACAGTGATTTTTGTTTTGCAGCGTATGACGTGCTGTCGGACGAAGAGAAGAAGACCAAGTACGACCGCTACGGTGAGGAAGGGCTGAGCGCGAATGGCGGCGGCGGCGGCGGCCACGACCCGTTCGACATTTTCTCGCAGTTCTTTGGCGGCGGCGGACGGCGTCAGCGCGAGCAGGAGCCGTCGCGCGGTCCGGACGTCGTGATGCCGCTGCGCGTGTCGCTCGCGGACTTGTACAACGGTAAGGTGCTGCAGTTCTCAATCCGTCGCGAGACGGTCTGCCACCACTGCCACGGCAAGGGCACCGCGCACGAAGGCGACCTGCACGTGTGCTCGGAGTGCGGCGGCCACGGCGTCAAGATGACCACGCGCCGCGTCGGTCCGGGTTTCATCCAGCAATTCCAAACCACGTGCGAGAAGTGCCACGGCAAGGGCAAGATCTCGAGCAGCACGTGTCCTGTGTGCAGCGGCCGCAAGGTGGAGATGAGCGACCTAAGCTTCGACGTGGACATCGAGAAAGGCACGCCCGACGGCTTCGAGGTCGAGTACGAGAACTACGCGGACGAAGTGCCCGACCAGAGCGCGGGCCACCTGCGATTGCAGGTGCAGACGATCCCGCACGCCCTCTTCACGCGCGACGGCGACGACCTGTGGATGGACCTGACGATCTCGCTCAAGGAGTCGCTCGTGGGCTTCCGCAAGGCGTTCACGCACCTGGACGGCCGCCAGGTGGAGGTCGTGCGCTCACAGGTGACGCCGCCGCGCTTTGTGAGCGTGATGCGCGGCGAGGGCATGCCGAAGCAGCACTTCCCGTCCGAGAAAGGGTCGCTGCACATCAAATTCCACGTCGAGTTCCCGGACGCGCTCTCGGAGGCGCAGAAGGAGGGCTTCCGCGCGGTCTTTGGCCGCTCGTAGAGAAGAGAGGAGATGGAGGGTTTTGTATGGAAAGAACAATGGGCAGAACGAAAAGCAATACAAACAAATACAAACGATAAAGAGATGAAACATGTATGTACGCGTGTAGCTGTCGATTGACACCTAAGAAACCTATTGTATTTGATGATGACGGTTTACTACAACGGACGAATGCTGATCTACAACCACAGAACCTATCTACCTGCCTACCTGCCTACCTACCTGCCTACCACGACTACCGACCTACTCCTATGACCAGCAAGCAGCTAGCTCCATTGTCATCCTCTCGCCCTCGCTTAGTTGCCCAGGCTGCTGCTCTTGAACTTTTGGAACATGGAGGACGCCAGTGACGGCTTGCGGTCGCCCAGCGAGCCGCTCGTGCCGCCCGTGCCGCTGAAGCTGCCGGGCATCGACCCGCCGTAGCTCGACGAGGATAAATAGTACTCGGACGGCGACGACGACGACGACGACGAGAGCGAGTGCTGCAGCGTCAGGTGGTGGTGACTGTGCGACTGGTGCGGCGGCGGCGTGGCCATGTAGTACGACGACGACGCAGACGACGCCCCACTCTTGGCCACGGGCGAGAGTGTCGCCCCCGTGGTGGAGGACGACGACACCGACACGGAGGACGACTCGACCGCGTCGCCGCTGTGACGCCGCTTCTGCACGCAGAACACGCACACGCGCACGCTCGTGGTGCCCACTTCCGGGAGCGCCACGTCTTTCTTCGGACAGCAGTCGGAGCAGCAGATCTCGCCGCAAAGGCGACAGTGGTGACGCCGGCGCGTGAGTGTTTTGAACACGGCGTCGCAGCAGTGGCACACCTGGCGTTCGCGGTTGCTCACCCAGTGCGGCTGGTGCGCGAGCAGCGACTGCGACAGTCGGCGACTCGTCACCACTTCCTCGAGCCTCGCGATCTTGGCGCAGAGAGCGCGCAGCTTCGCGCGGCGCGACGTCATCGGTAGCTGCGCCTTCTCCAGGATCGACGCGACAAACTGCACCTCGACAAATCCCGGTCGCTGCGTCGCCTCGCGCACCATGATGCCCGTGGGCTGTAGGTCCGTGGGCTTCGCGCCGAGCTCGTCGATCCACGGCTGGCACTGCGGCAGATACACGGACTGCAGCGCGCGCACGTACATGGGGCGGCCGCCGTTCGCCTCCTCCTCCCAGTCGTTCACGAGCACACACTCGTAGTCGAGCAGGCAGTAGTTGGCGCGTTGCGTGAACATGCGGCCGGTTTTCTCGCCCACGACCCACTTGAGGCTCAAGTTGCCCTGCTGACCCTGGGTCAGCGACGCGCGGTACTCGTCCATGTACGACGAGAACAGCGACGACGAAGACGACGAGTGGGAGTTCGGGATGTTCATGTTCACGGTCGGCCGCTCGCTGGCGTTGCTGTCCATGGACGCCGTGCTCGCGGTGGAACGCAGGTGGTACTGCGCATTGGTTGTTGTTGGGTGGTTGAGGTCGTTCAGCGACTGGTTCTCGCTGTTGTCGTCGATCACCACGACCTCCTCTTCCTCCTCCGAGTCGGATGACGACGAGTCGCTCAGGTCCGTGGGCGAATGCGAGTGGGAGTGCGAATGGGATTGGGATTGCGGGGGGGTGAGTGTGCGCTGGCGCCGACTGCTGCTGCTGATGCTGCCGTTGCTGTTGCTGTTGCTGTTGCTGTTGCTGTTGCTGTTGCTGTTGCCGTTGCTACCGTTGCCGTTGGTCGTGTTGAGCGCGCGGCGCGGGTGCTTGGCGCGGCGGGTACGCTTGCGCTTGCGGCGGTAGATGACACCGGACGCCGTCATCTTGACGCCCACGAGGTGATGCATGGGCGTCTCCATGTCGTCGCGGTCCGAGCGGATGAGCAGGTCCACGACCTCCTCAACCGACGCCGGGATGAGCGCCACGCACTTGACGAGGTATTGCTGCAGGATCTTGGACGCGAAGATGTGGCCGTAACCGAGCGGGTCCCAGTCCGGGTCATCCTCACCACTCGGGTTCATGCTGCCACCGGCTGCGTCGCTCAGGTCGCCGCTCATCGCGCTCATGGCGCTCGCGCCAGATTCGCCCATATTCATCGTGTTCCAGAGGAACGCGTTCGTGCCGATGGGGCAGACGCGCTCCAGCAGCGTCACGCCCGCCGCGCCGCCGCCAACTCCGTTGGTGCTGTTGCCATTGCCATTGCCATGGGTACTGCTGCTGCTGCTGGTGGTGGTCCCATTGCCCGTCCCATTACTGTAGCCGTTGACGCCGTTGACGCCGCTGCTGCCGGCCATGGCGCTGGCGGCGGAGACCGAGTCTCCCGCCGCCACGAGGCTCCAGTTGACGGCGTCGTGCACGCCGAAGCCGAAGAGTGAGAGCGACGCGCGCGCTTGGCTCTCCAGGTCCTCCTCCAGCGCCAGCGCGAGCGCGCCCAGCGGCGCCATCTGCAGGTTGAGCACGCTCGCGGAGCCACTCGTGCTCGTCTTGAGTAGGCGCGACGGATTCATCGGGTTTGACTTGCCGCGTGGACGCACCATACAGAAGTACCGTGGTAGCAGCGAACTTGCTTGCTGGCTTGCTTGCTTGTTGTTGGCTCGCTTGTTGTCGCGGTACTAAAAAAGGGTCACCTTGCGTCGCAAACAACAACAACGCAAGCAAAGCAACACAAACAACACAACCGAACACGCGCAAGGCGCAAGACAAGACCAATCAAGTGAAGCGAGCCGTGGCGGAACTGACTGGCTGCTGGTGGGTGACACAGCAACAACAACTTGACGGCGCACAATCCGAGGCAATCTCGCGCAAGCGTCGCTTCGCAGACCACGAAGGGGGGTGATTATGACTGTGACTGGCGCTCGCGTTGCTCTTCTGGGAGAGTTTTGACGCCGCACGCACACGCACGTCAGCGAGGAAAGGTCGAGTAAGAAGCACAACAAGTGGGAGCAACACTCACTCACTCACTCGCTTGCTTGCTTGTTTGTTTGCTTGTGTGTTTCTTGCTCTGCACACACTCAACGAGCAAATTTGCCCTCAAATAGGGCTCCGCTTGTTTGCTCTCTCCCAAGGTTTGCTAAACTACAAAAATAGCTCTAGATCCACTTAACATTCCTGTGAGAACACATATGTGTTGCTCTCCCAAAACGAATTTCACTATCTTTTGATTTGAAAGTATCTTATAAATCAATACATACTATGTTCATATTCGTAATTTCTGATTTAAAATTTGAGCTTTCGAAATCGCTCGGAAAGAGCAAGAGCGGAACTGGACGCACGACACGCTGGATATTTTTCTGTGCCACAAACAAAACACTTTCGAGTGAGTCGAGAGCGAGAGCTATGGCTGTACCTATGCGCATAATGTGGCTCCAAAATGGCGATGAGACTCGTTTTGGCTTGGTTTGCGTTGCGTTTACTGTTAGTCGCGCGTAGGACGCCGTCGTCCTCCATGGCGGGAAAGGTTGAGGGCGCTCAGTTTCTTTAGCATCCACCGGGCAACTTTGCTTTGTTGCGTGCATGGCACCAGTGTGGGTCACACAAAAGTGCGCGCGCACATAGAGCAACTCGCAAAAGTTGGTACAAATCCATTCAGTGCCGACTTGATCTCTTGTTTTCGTTTGCGCTTTGTTGCAACTTGCCTGTCGGGTGCGTGCTCATCCGCAAGTCAGTCAGCAGCTCAACTTGCTTGCTCATTTGCTTGTGACACTTCTTGGTGACGCCTGCAAAAGTGCATTAAAGTATCAGAAAAACCGATCCGCGAGATCTTTTCTCGACAGGCACTTCAAATCTGAGCTTCGGTCTCACGTTTCTGGTTTCTGGGATGCGAATAATACACTTTACAGTAACACATCGCGGCGGGATCGCTGGACTGCTTGCTGTCCATTTGGTACCAAACGCAAACCGCTTGCGTTCCATATTCCAGATTGGTACCAGCCAACAGAAAACCTTGCCCTATGCACAAGCCACCAGCAATAAAGCAAAGCAAGACCACCCTCATGCAAACGCTTGTGTCTTTTCTTTCTTTCCAATAACAAAACAAACACAGGCAAGAAGAAAAAAAATCACTACAAAAGCTACACATCAGTCATTCAAGTCTGTCAAAGTCAAGTCGCTCGCTCGCTCGTAAGTCTCCACTCCATCCCATCGCCGTACTTATAATGCTTCCACAAACGTCATCAGGTCCGCATTGTCGCCGCTGTCGTCTCCGTTGCCGTCATTGGCCCCGCCGCTGCCGTGGCGACCGCCGTTCCCAGAGTTCGGCGTGTCCTGGCCGTCGTACGACAAGCTCGAGAGTCCCGAGCCGTCCATGTCCAAAATGCCCAGATCGCCAAAGCCCGTCGGCGACAGATCGTTCGGGAAGCCCATGGAATAGCTGGACGACGAGCCCGGACCTGAGAGATTGGAAGGCATCTGCAGCAGCGAGCCGCTGTCCATGCCAGGGTACAAGCTGTCGTCCAGACTCAGACCCAATCCAGACGACATCGACGGACTCTCCTGCTGCTGACGACTCTGCATCTGCGCCTGCTGAGACTGAGCCTGGCTTTTCTGCTGCTGTTGCTGCGCCTGTTGCTGGGCTTGTTGCTGCGCCTGCTGTTGGGCTTGTTGGTGAGCTTGTTGCTGCTGAGCCTGTTGCTGAGCCTGTTGCTGAGCCTGTTGCTGAGCTTGTTGCTGAGCTTGTTGCTGAGCGTGCTGTTGACGCAACTGTTGCTGTTGGGCTTGCTGTTGCGCCTGGGAAGGTTGTTGCTGTTGCTGCTGGCCACTAGGTTGGTTCGATCCTTGTCCAGGCTGACCTTGCTGTCCTCTCTGTTGCTGCTGTGGCTGGCTGTTGCCCTGATTCTGCTGCTGCTGGTTAGGCTGGTTAGGAGGTTGTTGTTGCTGTTGCTGCTTCATTTGATTCGCCTGCTGACCGCCTTGAGCTGGCTGCTGTCCTGGCTGTCCCTGCGATTTCTGCTGGTTTTGAAGCTGCTGCTGCTGCTGCTGCGCTTGTTGCTGTTGCTGCTGCTGGTTCTGAAGCTGTTGCTGACGCTGCATCTGAAGTTGCTGCTGGCGTTGCATTTGTAGCCGCTGCTGTTGTTGCTGCTGCTGCATCTGGTGCTGGCGCTGGAGGTGCTGTTGGTACTGCTGTTGCTTCTGCTGAGGAGTTTGTTGCGCTCCACCAGGTCCCTGTTGTGGTTGCTGTTGCTGCTGCTGCTGGTTTGGCTGATTGGATGGGTTTTGCTGCTGAGCATTCTGTTGCTGCGCCTGTTGCTGTTGAGCTTGCTGCTGCTGCTGCTGCTGAAGCTGCTGTTGAGCTTGTTGCTGTTGCTGCTGCTGTTGGGCTTGTTGCTGTTGCTGTTGACGCATCGCAGCGTTAGGATCCATCATGTTCATTGGAATCCCAGTGTTACTACCTCCTGCTGGACCAGCATTCGCTCCAGTTTGACCGCTTGGAGGCGAGCCAGTCGGCGCTTGTCCTGCTCCACCACTTGGACCATTGCCACTGCCGCCACCGGGCGTGAAGCTCCGCTTGTCCGTCTCCGTGCGTAGCTTCTTCAAATACGGATTCACAATTTTCACAATGTACTTGTACACCTTGTCGAGCTCTTCGAGTTTCCGTGGCTGGTGGGTCGACTTGTCTTCGCTCAGCACGCTTGCGCACAGCTGCACATAACTGAGCAAGTAGCGCAGTTTCTTCTTCTGGTCCGTTTCGTTGTGGTCCTTCATGTGATCCACATACTTCTTGAACGCGCTGTGCACTTTGTCCACATCGTCGTGGTACTTGGCTTTCAACGCAGCGTGCTGGCGCCAGTACTCCGCTGCGCTGTCGGCAACATTTCCCATCGCTGCCTCTGGCTTCACAGGTCCGTTCGACATCCCTGCGCGCGCCGCCGCGGCTGGGTCCGTCGTGGGGGCGCCAGGGTTCACTGCAGATAAGCTTGCCATACCAGGAGGTGCGCCGCCACCAGCCATCTGCGGCTGCTGCTTCACTTGCACCTGAGAACCAGCAGAAGCTTGTTGAGGGTGGCCACCGGCGCCAGGGAACTGCTGTGGGTGACCTGGGTATCCAGCAGGCTGCGTCTGGACCGCAGGCGGGGGGACGGTGCGCACACCCACGTTCGGGTTGTTGTAGTACGAGAAGTCCAGACGTGAGAGCATGCCGTTGTTCTGCAGTGCCTGCGCCGACATGGCGGCGTTCACGTCCGTCGGCTGCGCGCGGAGCGACTTCAGGCGGTTGAAGATCTTCGTGATGTAGTCCTCCTGCGTGCGTGACTCCTTGTACAGCGTCAGCTCGTACCACGACACGTTCATCCAAAGCTTGATGCCCGGCGGCGGGTCGCTCGCAACGCGCACCATCTCATTGTAGCTGTTCAGCAAACCAACCCATCATGAAAGATTCACAACCAGACATTCCATTTAGTACTCTACACCACATCGCATGCTCATACACAGAAAGACACTCTTAACTATACAAAAAAAACATATAACCCCAGGACACGTACATTTTGGCGATGAGGTTCGCGCGGTGCTCACGGGTGAGCTGAATACGCCAGTCGGCGCCCATGACCGGTCCGCCGCCCACCATTTGGACCGGCATGTTCGGGTTCATGCCGTTCGGGTTCATCGCATTCATCTTCATGCCCATCTGCTGGGAGTTCATGCCCATTTGCTGCGGGTTCATGCCGTTCATGGCATTCATGTTCATCATCATCTGCTGCTGCTGTTGCTGCGGGGGCACGCCGTACTGCCCGGCGGCGCCGGCGCCAGCCACGCCCGCGCCACCCATGGGGTTCATGCCCATGCCCATCTGCACGCCGCCCGCCGTCGGGTTAGGGCCACTGTTGGATACAGCCATGGGCATCGACATGGGTTGCTGCATCCCCATGGGCATCGACATGGGCTGCATCGCCATCGGGTTCACTGCGTGCGGGTCCATCGGTCGGTTGCTTCCTCGCTCGCTCGCTCTCTCGCTTTTCCCACGCTCGCGAATTTTCAAAACTCCACACAGTCAGTCAGTGCTTTTGGAGGTGAGCCCAGCGACTCGCCATACAAACCTCGAGTGAAAAAGGATGAAAAGAGAGAAAAAAACTGCTCACCGAGGACCATACAGTTTTCAAGATCAAACGCAAACAACCCACAAGGGTTTGGGTTAAGAAGCACGTGGAGTACTGAGATAAGTTACTTTATTGCTGAAAACAAAATACGGGCACTGAATTAAGAGAGTCTCGCGATCCACAGCATTCATGTACTTAATTACGATCGAGATTTTGTGAATCCGGTGGAAAATTCTCATGTATCCAACAAGCGATTTGGACAACTTGAAGGGCAGCATCAAATGTGTTTTCTCGAAGCGAAAGGCGAAGACAAGAAAGCAAAGGAGCAAGCAAAATGTCCAAGACGGAGGAGTGGATGCACAAAGTACTAACGTGCAACCACGAATATTCCCATGCTCGAGTTCCAGCGTCGATGTGCTTCCGGAGGAAAAAATGCTCAACCCTGAAGGGATGGATGAATATGATCTTTTTTTCTTATACGAATGCTGGAGGTATATCTCTACGTGTGTGATTATCATTTGCTTGGCTTGCCATCCTCAACAACCTACAGCGTGCGCTTGACGACCTTGACGACGTACGCCTGTAGCACGTCGCCCACCTGGAAGTCGTCGAGCCCGTCGAGCTGCAGCCCGCACTCCTGGCCCTTGGTCACCTCGCCGACCTTCTCCTGGAAGTGGCGCATCGACTCCATCGAGATGCCCTCGGCGACCGTCTCGCCGTCGCGCACGAGGCGGTACTTGGCCTGCATGTTCATGGCGCCCATCGTGATCTTGCAACCGGCGATGTTGGTCGTGCGGCGGCCGGACGTCGTGATCGGGATCGACTGCAGCACCTCGGCGCTGCCAATCATCTCGGTCTCCTCCACGCCGCTCAGGTTGTCGCGCAGCAGCTCCTTGATGTCGTCCAGCATCGTGTACACCACGCGGTGCTGTCGGATACTCACGTTCTTCTCCAGCGCCTCGCGGTCGATCGTGCTCGGGTGCTTGATGTTGAACGCGTAGATCGTCGCGCCGGTGGCTTCCGCCATAGCAATGTCCGACGATGACACGGGACCGACCGATGCCACAATGCGCTTGATCACCGCTTCGTCCGAAGGCAGCGACGCGATGAGTTCGTCGATCGCCGAGATCACGCCCACCGAGTCGGTCTTGACGATGATCGGCACGATGTTTGCCACGTAGCCGGCGTCACCGGCCTTGAGCGACGCCACGCGCTTGGCTTCGTCCACCTCTTCGCGACGACGCAGCTCAATCTGCTGCCACTTTCGACGCGCACCCATGTACTTTCGTCGGCGGTGCGGGTTGCCCGACGGGTCGTCGCCGTCCTCTTCCTCCGCGGTCGCCATGAGGTCCCACTCGAGCAGCTCCTGGCGCTGTTCGATCACTTCCTTCGCGCGCTCTTCGCTCTCGACAACAAGCAGCGCGTCACCGGCGTTTGGCAAGCCCTTGAGCCCGATCACACGCACCGGGTTGCCCGGACTGATCTCTTTCGCGCGCTTCCCGTTTTGGTCCACGAGCGCGCGGATCTTACCGTACTCCAATCCGCACACGACGATGGTTCCGGTCTTGAGCGTACCCCATTTCACGATCGCATCCACCTGGGTGCCCACGCCTCGCGCGATGTTGGCTTCGAGCACAATCGCCTCGCCCTTGGCCTTGTTGTCTGCCCTCAGGTCTAGGATCTCGGCGTGCAGCGCGATCGTCTCCTTCAGCGAGTCTAGACCTTCGCCAGTCTTGCCAGAGACGCACACGAGCGGGACGTCACCGCCCATCTGCTCCACGACCACGCCACGGTTCAGCAGCTGGTCGGCGATGCGATTCCGCACTTCCTGCTCGTCGTGCGAGTGCATGTCACACTTGGTGACCGCCACGACCATCGGCACGTTGTTCTTCTGCGCGAGCTGGATCACCTCGACGGTCTGCGGACGCACGCCATCGTCAGCGGCGACCACGAGCACGATGATGTCGGTCACCTCGGAGCCGCGCGAGCGCATGCCGCTGAACGCCGCGTGGCCGGGCGTGTCAATGAACGTGATCTTGCTCTGGTTACCAAACTTCTTGCCCAGCTCCACTGTGAACGCACCGATGCTCTGCGTGATTCCGCCTGCTTCGGCAGCCGCGACCTTGGACTTGCGCAGCGAATCCAACAGCGTCGTCTTGCCGTGGTCGACATGGCCCATGACCGAAATGATCGGTGAGCGGTGGGGGAACATGGAGCAATCGGCCGGCGGCACCGTGAGCTCTAGGTCGACAAACTCGGGCGGAAGCAGCACGGGGATCATGTTCAGCGACTCGACCGCGAGCTCCGCGACGTCGTTCGTGAGCACCGACTCGTCCTTCATGCCGCGCTCGCCCAGGTCGCGCAGCGCCTTGATCAGTACTTTCGACTTGACGCACATGCGCTCCGCGAGGTCCTCGACCGAGATCATCGTCGGAATCTCCACTTCGCGCGGCGCGAGCACTACCTTCGGCGCCTGCTTGGTTTGTTTGCGCATCGTGCGCTGGAAACGACGTTGCTCTCGGTTGTCGCTGTCGCCACCATTGCCGCTGCCGCGCTTCTCGGACCAGTCCACATGACCAAAGAGGTCATCGTCCGAGTCAAAGAGGCTGTTCTCAAACTGGAAGTTCTTCAGCAGGCTGCGCGCGTCCTTCTTCTTCTTGTTCTTGAGCTGCTTGCGCTTGTCTGGCGAACCCCCAGGAGCTGCCGCCGCCGCAGACAGGAGCGAGCCAGCCGTGCCAGTGACAGCGCTCAGCTTCTTGCTCTTGTGCTTGCGGGTGTGTGCCTCATCGTCATTATCGTCGTCGATCAGTCCAAGCGCCGACAGCTCCGGGTCTTTTGCGCCCTTGCTGTTGAAGAAATCGACGTCATCATCGTCATCACTCGCTAACAGCGCACCGCGAGTCTTGCTCTGGCTGTTGGCGCCAAAGTCGAACTTCTTCTTTCCGCCACGGTGCGAAGGCGAAGAGTTCCCTCCTACACCTCCTTCTGTTGGCTTGACATCATCGTTGGAATCAAACGCAAACGACAGCAGGTTCTGGAACTTGTTGGTGAACACTGGACTCTGGCTGTTGCTGCTGTTCTGCTTCTTGTTGAACGCTCCCGCGCGAGGGTTGCTCTTCACATTGCGGAACGCGCTCTTGCCACTCGCCTGCGCGTTCGCACCACCAGCAGTACTGTTAGTGTTGCCTGTGGTTGCGCTCGCGTCAGCGCCAGTGGATCTCGCTGCGCTACTGCTGTTGACGCGGTTGGCGCCGTTGCTGCTGAAGAGATCCCAATTGCCCTTGGCCTTCGTGTTGTTGTTGTTGTTCAAATTCGCACCAAAGCGGCTTTTGACCGTGGTCGCACCCTCCTCGCCGTCTGCCGCGCCGTTGCCGCCCTTCTTCTTCTGGTCCTTCTTGTTGCTCGGCAGGTGGTTGCGCTTGCGGCGGTCGGGCACACTCGAGGTGCTGTATCTTCGCGACGCCCAGTGCAGCTTCGAAGCCACAGCCGACTGCGCGCCCGCGCCGGTAGTGAGAAGGCTGCTGGTAGTAGTAGTGACGCTGGCGCTGGTGGTGACGCCGGCGACCAGCGCCTTCTGCAGCGCGCACCGGAGCATCCACTGACTCATGATCAATACAATTGCCTGCTTTTGGAGCCGCTCGCTGGTTGTCAAGTGCACTGTTGCGAATTGTATCGGTTGGTAGGGACAACCAACTCATCCATCATTCTTCCACTCTCTCTTAAAGCCGACTGACTGAGCAACAGCAAATGTATCGAAAAAGTCGGTGGGCCTCGAACAATAGCAGAATGCATCAAAAGATGGGCCTGGATTTAAGCGAGCCCAGTTTTCTCTAAAAAGTCGGTGGACTAAAAACAATAAAAGCAAGTATCGAAATTTGATACATTTGCTGTTGCTTTGGTGCAACCGCCTTTTGAAGACGATAACCGTTTTTAACCAGTTGCTTCGCATCATTGATATGGTCAAAAGTGTAGTTTCTGGATTGTTGCTCGCTCAAAAACGCAGTTTCTGAGGTTTCTCTTCCTTTGCTTGAGCGCGCGGGGGAGAATCGAAAATGGGACCGACGATGCGAACCTCCTCCATGGACGACGCGCGCGGGGCGGTCACGGCGCTCGCTGCGCAGGTGGGGCACCAAGCAGCAGCGCAGCGTCGCGAGTGCGCGAATGACATGACGAGCGGGGACGACAATGAAGACGATGCGGATGCAGAGGTGAGTGATGACAGCGGCACCTTTGTACTGCGCAAAGTGCCGCTGCGCAAGAAGTTCCAGCCGGAGACCGCGACGGACTGGCGCGCGCGCATGCAGACGCGGCTGCAACAGCTGAAGAAGAGAGCAAAGTCCCAAGTGAGCATCGCGTTCAGAGTCCCCAGCGGACAGGTCATCGGGCGCGAATACGTGAGTGTTATTGTTGCTTTGTGTTGTTTGACTTTTGGGTGCATTTTCGATAGAACAACGAGAACTGACCTGGTATATGTGTGGATGCTGCAGTTTTTCGAGAATGGGTTTCAAAAGCCGATTGTTGCTGCGTCGCCAGAGCAAGTGGGGCTTACAGGTAAGTCTTCAGCTCATTGCTAGAGTAGCTGATTGGCTTGCTCGTGTTCTGTTGCATTCCATGTTGTATAAGTACTTTACGTGCTAATGTGGCTCTTGCTGTTTGTGCAATCAGTTCCTGGGTCGGGCATGAGCTTGGACGAGCTTGAGAAGAACATTGGCAGTGAGCGCCCCATTCGAGCGATTGACGTACGTTTCTGTGCGTATTTAAAAGATCGAATGAAGTATCAGCTAAGCTAACCTGGTGCTTATCATTCATTTCTGTGCGATGAACCCGATTAGGTGGCGTCTCAACTTGAGCTCGCGGAGGACTGGAAGCTGAAGGAGTGGGTTGAATTTTTCAGAGAACCCCCGTCAAAGCGGTCGCGCATCCTTAATTTGCTCAGTCTCGAGTGCGGCTCCAGCAAGCTGGCACGCCTGGTGCGTCCTCCCACAGCAGTGAAGGAGATCGGATGGGTCGAGTCGATGTGGCCGAAGACGAGCAAAGCAGACCGAGCGCGCATGCCGAGAGTGCAGCTCTACACGCTCATGAGCTGTGCCGGAAGCTACACAGACTTCCACGTCGACTTTTGCGGCTCGTCGGTCTGGTACCATCTCTACCAAGGGAGAAAAGTGAGTCCAACACATGCA
>JAADVO010000840.1:0-14078 GCA_023335655.1 Globisporangium spiculum
CATCGATGAAGAGCTACTGATGGCATTGTCGTTCGTCTGGGTGGCACACGGTACGCAAATTGACTTGCCTGACGGACCAAGGAGTCTTGGACGTAGCAACAGCAGCAATAAACTGCATGTTCTCTTTGTTATCCGTTTTATCACGCTGAAGCAAAACTTGTTTACCCATTATAACTCTCTAAATTATTTATTTTCTCTCTGAATTGATATTTGATTACGGAATGGGGGGGGGCTGGGATCCAAACGGGGGGGGCTGTGGATCGGCTCTCGCCATACGGGGCTAAGGAAAACTAATGCATTAAAAAAAGAGAACCTGGCTGCAAAACAAATGACGTTTGTGGAAAGTAGAGACAAATGGCTATTTTTGAGGAAAGTCTCAGTGATATCGTCAAAAAACGGAGAAAGCTATGGACAATCAAAGTGAAGCGAATGAGACAATCAAAAACATCGCCAATCAGTTCATGAGCCACACACAAGGGGCCAAGACGACAACAGCTTCTTATTCAATTTTAGTTGTGTTTCTTCAGTCATCATCACAGTCGCAACAGAAGACTAGTCGACGATTGGTGCTGGTGCTTCTTGTGCTTGCATTTCCAGCTTGACGCTCTTCGCCTTCTTTCTCGGAGGCGTTTACAACATATGTTCCTTTCGGACAATTCTGTTGTCCGCATCAATAGTCTCCCTTGGCCCTTTCTTCCGCACAGGAGACAGGGGCAGACCCAATATATGTGCTCGCGCTTCGTCGCGTACGCACAGCCAGTTCACCTGAACCAGCTCGCTCTTCGTAATGCCGCCGTCTTTGCTTTTTTCAGACGCAAATTCATTGCTGGTTGTGATGGTGGGTACAGCCCACAAACACGGAACCCGTTGACGGCTGCCTGCTTGTTGCCCTCAACCTTGCTGTTGTACGCGGCACTTGCAACAGCAACAGCCTCTGTTTTGGAAAGAGACTGCTCCTGGAAACGGTGAAGCACACGACGCAGTATCTTGGACACCTCTCGCTTGTAGCCGCGGAAGATGGCAACATCAAGTGGTTGTGCCAGGTGGGTAGCATTGGGAGGCAACAGTATCAGGTGAACGCCGCGCAGCTCGCATCGGCGCAGCGCGAAAATGCCAACATGCGATGAGCACCCATCGCAGATCAGCAAGAGTGGTCGAGACACGCGCGCCGGAATGCTGTCAGCAAAATGGTCGATCCATAATTCGAAAATGTATGCGTTCAGGAAACCCTTCTCAGCGGCAATAATTCCCGTACCAGGGATCAAGCAGCCGTCCATTGTTACTCTGCTGGTGTGCTTGCCTGGGACGATAAAGAGCGGCGGGATGGCAGTGCCATCTGCGCTGACAGCCACCACGACCAACAGGTAGATGTACGAGAGCGCTGTTCCAAACAGTCCCTCAAACACGGCACACACGCTTGAGTGTCTTGAGGAAGCAATATCCCGACTTGGAGGGAGGAGGAGCGACTTGAGGACTTGAAGGCAAATTTGCAACTGAATTGAAAAGCTGCTATGATTCCTGTCGCTACTCGTAATGGGCCTCACCCATTACATGAAGGTGAATCTGTTTCACAGATTGTGTGTGCCACACAACACCTTTGCTGTGCATTGTGGGTGACAAAAGACAAAGGGATTACAGTAAAACGTGAACCCACATGCACAAGTGACGTCATTGGATGATGTCACAGGACGTTCTTGTACACAGTGTTAGTCTCATGTACTAATCATGTACGGAATGATGGTTCCTACTTTGGTGAATCTGACTGGTGACGCGGTCGACGTGTCTCTACCGGTTGAAGTGAGTGGCTTGGCCAATCACTTCACAGGGAATTTTCCACAGGACTTCAAGTTCAAGGTCTTATGGGTTGAACCTCATTGTACCCAAGGTTTTATATATCAGTTTAGTAGTTTATTTCTACATGTGTAGGTTTTAGCCATAAAACCTCTAGGAGCCCTTGAGGCTTATTAGGAGTAGCGACAGGAACCATAACAGCTTTTTAATTCAGTTGCAATTTTACCTTCAAGTCATCAAGTCGCTCCTCCTCCCTCCAAGTCGGGAGATCGCTTCCTCGTTTGCGCTCAGCGTGTGTGCCGTGTTTGAGGGACTGTTTGGAACAGCGCCCTCTTACATATACCTAAACAACTTCAAGAACGTACGGCTGATGGGCCCGCAGGTCTTGACTTTGGATAAATTGACGATGACAGTCATCAACCAATACCTCGATTTCCTAAGAAACGTACTGGGTGAGAACCCGACCCGGCTGTTGTATCGCATGAACAATAACACCCCATCTGCGTACACGTATACCACGGACAACTCATCTGGGTTCAGCTCGGTCATCGCCAATCTGTTCAAGAGATACAACGATAAGCCCATTTCCATGAACGTGATCCGTCTCATTGTTGAGTCGCACATCATTCAGTCGCCTGATTACGCACGGATGACCAACAGAGAGAAGAACGATCTTCATGCGCGGCTTCTACACAGTACGATGGCGGCCAACATGAGCTATAACAAGATCGTGAACCGAGCAGCGGCGAAGCAAACAGAGCCTGATGAGGCTCCTGACTTCGAATTCAACGCTCCGTCGCCTCCATCCACACCTAGACCATCTGGCCGTAGCCGATCACGCAAAGAACGAGTCTTTAGAGGCGAGTTCACACCGGCTGGGTCTGACCGAAATCTTGCGATTGAGATATTCGAAACATAATATGTTCATTATGTATATATATTCAGAACGTAATTGAGCGTTGATACGATGTCAACCCAAAGTAGAGTCAAGCGCCCTCATGGGCCATATTACGTAAAATTTAATGGATTGCATGCGTGTTTGAAATCAGAACGCTCAGTACACAACGTTCGCACTATGCTCGTCTCTCATGCGTTTGTTGACCTTTGGCGGATGATCGAGAACGATAAAAGCTTTGATAAGACCCTCTTCAACTCTCTGGACGACGCTGAGCGTGAGTTTATGAAGTACCTACTCCATCGATGCAAAATCACGTCACGCGGATTCGAATCAGCGTACAATGAAACGCTTGACGTGTATGTGAAGCGTTTGAAAGCTTTACAGGGAGCGCAAGACATTGGCGATGACAACCCGTCAATAAAAAAAGAGATGTTGGGGATCCTCGACATGCTCTACGATAAGGGAGTGTTTTCGCATGGCTACTACAACAGCTTCAAGCGCGCAATTAAGCATCATAGCGCCGATGAAAAGTGAGAAGCTTTGAGGTATCAATATACTTCGGCTTCTTTCTTTTTTTCGTCTCATCACTGATCTTCTTGAGCGAGAACTTCTGTAGCTTGTCGGCAAGCACTTCGATATTGGTCGCTGTGTTCTCTCGTTTCGCTGGTGTCACTGGCTTGGAATGGTTGACAACACCTGAGCCATCCACATGCATACGGCGGTACATCAACTCGCGTTTGATTATTTTCTGTCGATGCATTTTAGTTAGCTTATATATATGCCAGAGATTATGAGTTATCAAATCTTACTCAACATCAACAACCAAGTAGCGCAACATCAGTTCCGCTACCGATTTAATCAACCTATCGACTTCAGCAAGTATGAGATCGCTTTGGGCTCGATCAGTGTTTACTATAGTTGGCGGGCTATCACAGCTTCAAACGCGTGCTATATTCGTGGCCTGAGAAGTGGTCAAGCATCGAATGTAGCGTCCCGTATCAAGAACTTATGCCCCATAGCCACTCGTCTTCAAGCGCAAAACTGGCAAGTTCGTCCTTGTTCACCGCAACAACCGAGGGAGTCTGCACCGAGTGTTTTCCAAGGTCAAATAGCGAAAGACAGCAGGTAGTATGTGATATACGGTGTCATTGTTTATTAGAGTTCTTTTGATTTTCCCTCTAATTGATCTGTAACAACAAATAAATCTGAATTCAAGAGTGAGACACTGTCGATACCATGTAGTATCGTATCAACTGCGATTGTCGGAAGCGCTGTTCGCGCGGAAAGGTTTGGAGAACGCCGACGTACTCTGCGCCTTGGTGTCCTCAGCCACGCCGCGCTCTGGCTCTGGCTCTGCTTCTGCTTCCGCCGTGGCGTACTTGCCCACCGCTTCCTCCTGCGCAAATCGACGCATCGCCTCGACAGCTTGGTCCAGCGGGAGCCGCATCGACGCGTCACGCCGAGTCATTTGCTCCACGAGTTCCCACTGCGCGTCGCGGAACATCGGCGGTCGTTCCATGGGGTCGCCGTTCTTTACGAAGAACCTCACTCGATCTTCGTCTACGTTGTGCCACGGGTGCCTACCTGTCACGGCTTCCACGATGCACATGGCCAAGCCGTATACGTCCGAGGCGGTCGACGCATTTTCTCCGCGCAGAATCTCTGGAGCCTTCCATTGCATGGCACCGCCCGCGTGAGTCTGGTTGTCGCGCTCGCTGTCCACCACGGAGCTCAAGCCAAAGTCGGCCAGCTTGGTCTTGCCGTCGCTGCCGATCAGAATGTTGTTGCATTTGAGGTCGCGATGGAGGATTCCCTTGAAGTGGAGATACTGCAGCGCAACGGCGGCTTCATACAGACGCTGCCACACCACGCGGCTTCGGCAGACGCCTTCCCCTCGAAGGTACTGGTCAAGCCGTCCTTTCTCGGCCACTTCACACACGAAGAACTGCTTGCCAGCGAGGTGGCACGCACCAAAGAGCTGCACAACATGCGGGTGGTTGAGCTGGTACCAGATCTCGACCTCGCGTTCGAACGCCACAGAGTCAGGTACGTTCACCTTCTTGACGAGGACACGGGAGCTCATCCACTTGCCGAGATGCACTGAGCCAAAGCTGCCAGCACGAGCGAATTCGCTTCGCTGGTCGAAGTCGATCTCGTAATGCGGTAAGAACCAGTCAGCGATGTGAATACCTGGCTCTCGTTTAATGCGCTGACAGGCAGCATGGAGGTTGTGCGGCTGGATGGTCGTGTAGCTCAAACGGTGGTGAGTGAGCTCGAAGGCAAGACACGTCAGCTCGTTGATCCTGTCGTCGAGGTTGGCATATTCCTCTTCTCGTAACGTGAATTCCAGGCGCTGGAGACGCGCTTCTCGGCGATCAAACCACAATTGGCGCCACTCGTGAATCTGATTAGCAACCGTGTCGACCGCGTCGAGGTCACGGGCGAGGTGGTCGATCTCGTTGTGCAGCGAGAACATGGCGTCTTCCAGCTGCCGATCGTTGAAGAGTCTTGCGAATGTGCTGGTGTTTCGTTTGTAGTTGGCCAGTTCTTCTTCCAGGTGCGACAAGAGCGTACAGAATCTCTTGAGGCCGCGCTGCCGAGTGGTTTCTCCCGACAGGTTGAGGGCATCACACAAAGCAGCCAAGCGCTGAACCACATCGGCCGGCGAATGACTCCCGCAAACTTCGACATCCTTAGCTATCGACTCTAACTGGTCCTGGACATTTGCGTATCCGTCGTGTGGGTTGCCACCGGATCTTGACAAGTTGCGCGCTTCCTCTTCTCGTATAACCTCCTGTAGCTCTCGGACGACATCCCTGATATGAGGGCGGTGTCGAGCCTGATACACACTCATGCGCTTCATCAGGTTCCACGCGAGGTTGCTGAAGGTTGGGTGTCTCTGCGGTGGCTGGCCATCCTCGACCAGGTTCTTGATATCTCGATGGCTTCGTCGCTCAGCTGCGAACGCAGGTTCGCCCGTGACTACCTCGTAAATGCACATGCCAAGTGAGTACACGTCGCCTTCCATCCCATCGGCGACTGGCATGGCCTTCCATTCTGGGTCTTTGTGCTCTGATGCCTGCATCACCCGCGAGCAAACTCCAAAACCTCCAAGTTTGGCCACGCCCGTCTCTGTCACAGCAATCATATCGGATCGAATGTTCCCGTGGACGACACCCCGCTCGTGGAGATGCTGCACGGCAAGCGCTACTTGCAGAAGGACGGTCCACTTCCGCTCCATGTCAGGGTGGCGGTCCAGAAAATCTCGCACGTTTCCGCCAGTGATTCGCTCAACCACCAGTACGAGCTGGTTGTTGCGGTGGCACGCGCCATACAGCTTCAGTATATACGGATGGTTGAGTGGGAACCAGTCCTGGATCTCCTTGGCGAAGGAGACGCGCAACAGGCCGCGCAAATGCCATAGCTCGGGAAGGTCGCCCAGAGAACCACCGTCAGGCAATAACTCGAAGACAGTTACTGGCGCACCAAACCACCGTCCCTCTTCGGCTTGAACAAACGATCGAGTCGTCCTCGTGGAGACGTCACGCTGGATGGTCGTAGGGTCGATGAACCACCGAGTGTTCGATGTTGGGCAGAGGTTAGTGAGATCTTGAGAATGCAACTCTGCGAGCGCTTCAGTTGTCCAGACCTTCATCTCATCGTTGTTCGAAACTGCCCCTCTCGCCTTAAGATATTCGCCAATGTCCGAATGGTGGTGAAAAATGGCAGCGTCAAGTGGCGTATATTCCGTGAAGTCGACCACATTAACGCTGGCGCCATTTTCGACGAGCGTTTGCACGACCACCAAATACCCAGCTGCAGCTGCTGCATGGAGCGCCGTCTGTCCTCGCCAATTTTGAACATCCATGTGGGCGGCCAGGCCTCGCTCAACGAGCCGAGAGGCAAGGAAGCGACATGCGTCAGTGTTTCCCGTCATACACACGGCGAGCAGTGGCGTAGCACCCAAATCATTCACCACGTCAATCCGCGCTCCGCGATGGACGAGATACTCGAGGATGTCGTTGTGCCCTTTGGCTCCGGCAAGAAGCAATGGCGTGTCCCCACCAGTCGCGCGGGCGTTCAAATCCGCGCCGCGATTGATCAGCATGACAACCATATCCAGGTGTCCTTCAAATACAGCGGCATGCAATAGGCTGGCTCGGTCGTGGTCCTTGTCGTAAAGGTCGGCGCCAGCGTCCAGCAGCATCTCCGCAATCTCGACGACACCTTTGCTTGCGGCCGTGTGTATTGGTGACGAGCCTTCACTGTTTTGCGTCGCAATCTCAACCTTCTGGTCCAGAAGAAACTTGACAACATCGACTTTGCCGTCGAAGACTGCATTGTGCAACGCAGAAAACCCCTTGTCGTTCTTGGTGGTGAGTGTCGCACCGTTCGCCACAAGAAACTTGACGAGTTCGAGATTTCCATTGGACGCCGACGTATTCACAGGCGTCCACCAACCCGTTCCAGCGGCGTTAATCATCTCAGTGACTGTGGAGGTTTCACCCATTAATTTCAACGTATCGACGATGGCGTATACAGCAGCCACGTTGGACATTGAGCAAGCGAGCAGCAACGGTGTGCTTTGACAGGCTTCGCTTGAATGGACCGGCGCCCCACCACGTACAAGCCGCTCTACGATGTGGATGTGGCCGCGACTCACAGCGTAGTCAAGCGCGGTAAAGCCGTTATTCGGTTCGCGGTAGTTGATCGAGGCGCCTCTCGTCAGCAGCAATTCGACAAGAGTCTCATGCCCCTTGACACAGGCCGTTATGAGCGGCGTCCAGCCGTTCTGTCCGATGCTGTTAGGGTCGGCACCCTTGTCTAGGAGTGCCGAGGCAGTGTCTGCATCGTCAATATGATGCAGCGCAGTGTTGCCGTTGCTGTCACGTGCATCCACGTTCTCGCCTTGAGCAACGAGACGGGAGACGAGACCAACCAAGCGATTGACAGCAGCCCTAATGAGCGAAGTTGTCTCATTCTCGCCGATGACTGGGAACGCGATGAGCAGATCGACAAGATCCTTGTTGTCCCTCATGGCAGCTGTCATCAGCGCCTTTTGGACAGAGCCATCCCACGCAGAATCCCGTGGGTCCGGTCGACCGCGTTTCAATAGAGCCTTGGTCAGCTCGACGTTGTCCATCTCCACCGCTGAGTCTACTGGCGTGTATCCATTGTCATCCCTCGCGACCACATCGGCGCCAGCATCCACCAAGCACTTCGTGATGGCGACAAAGCCACGCCTTACGGCGATCGACAGTGGCGTTGCTCCTTCCAATTTGACAAGTGTATCCGTCATTTTCTCACTCAAGGAAGCTTCGTTGGCGACAAGCAACCGGACGATGTTCAACGAACCCTTGAGGCAGGCCATGTGCAGCGGAGTGCAACCGTCGCCTGCTGAGTCCTTCACCACTGCAGTAAGCTCGGTTTTCTTACCCAGCTGCTTTAGTGTGTCGACGATAGCGGCGGCAGCACGTGGTTTGTCCAGACAGCAAGCGTGTAACAGTGGCGTCGCGTGTTTGGCGTCTCGGGCCATCACCGACGCTCCATGTCGAACAAGAACCTTGATCACAGCAACATGCTCCGCCTGAACCGCCCAGTGGAGTGCAGTAAGTCCGTCGCCAGGCGCGAGGTCGATCGACGCGCCTTCGGCCAGAAGCGCCTCCACCACGCCTACCTGTCCGAGCCAGCTTGCCAAGATGAGGGGAGTCTTGTGGTCGGAACCGACATGGTCGATCACTGCGCCAGCATCCACCAACGGTTTGACCATGCCCCGCAGATCTTTCTGCGCGGCTATATACAAAGCCGCCGTGGCGTCGTCGCGAGAGATCGTCGCGCCATTCTTCACTAAAAACGTCACGACCGCCGTGTGTTCGCGACTGATGCGCTCGCTTCTGCTGGCGGAAGCCAGTGGCGTGCACCCGCGAACGTCAACTGCGTTGACCTTGGCGCCCGCCGACACGAGCAGCTCTACAGTGTTTAAGCGACCCATGTAGGCCGCCATGTGGAGCGCCGTGCTGCCTTCAATGTTGGAAGCTTGCAAGTCTGCGCCACAGCCGATGAGGAAGTGGACGATGCTCCCGTGACCCCGCTCGGCCGCGTGTATCAGGGGAGTAAACCCATATGCGTCGCGGCAGTTAATATCCGCGATGGCGCCCGACCGGACGAACTGGGCCACGGCGTCGATGTGGCCGACAGCGACGAAGGTGAAGAAAGCTTGGAGAAGATCTGTCGCCATTGCAAGAACGAAACGGAGAAATATTTGAAATCTGAGACCAGTTGTCCGTCACCGGCAGGCGCCGTCGGCGGCTACGATGAACCCAGCGACGGTGATCGCGCATTTCCCTGTGCTGGCCGTCTGCCGATCGCGCCTCCCGGCGCCGTCTGCCGATCAGACCACAATTTCCTCACAAATCTTCATCACAGCGCTATGTCACTAACAGTGATAGTCATTAATATCAATATATTATGATCAAGTTTATTTCAACTCACCCCTGGCTTTGGAACTTATTGTCAATGGCGCTACCTGGAGTGCTGGGCCTGATGAGTTTCCCGTGTTGTAGTGGGCGATGGTCAAGGATCAGACGTGTCCCACTCACCGGGTCCCAGAATCTGGAAGGGACCGAAGCTGGCAGGACTGGTCAGAAAGGACTAGGGCGATGGTTGGTAGCGGAAGCTCGCCGGAGGATGGAAAGGATGTAGAGAACACTTTTTATCTTTGAGGTTTGGCCGAATAGAAGCTAAGGATCTCAGGAAGCGCCAGCTTCCCCATTCTTGTGTTTCGTTCGCATCGGAGTAAACCGTGTACAGTAGGGCCACAAAGAGAAGTCCACCAAAATGTAGATCACTTGACCCCCCCCCCACCACCACCAAAATGTAAATCACTTGACCCCCCAACCCCGAACGCGCTCATCTCCCTGTCAGTTGCGTCCAACCTTCGAAAAAACAAACTCATGGCTCTTTTGTTAGTTGGCTTTCGTTAATATTTCAAAAGTTGACCAACTAGCAAAAAGGACGAAGCGCTGTCTGAGTCATTTCCCGCCGACGTGCCATTGAGATTGGGAGCGACAGAGCACTTCCTCCAAATCAGCCCTCGAGTTTATCAGAAAGAGCGGTGTCGACGCCAAATATTTGAAGCTCCCGCGGGCTCACCAGTGGGTTGAATCAGCTCAGGATCCTCGCCCACCTCGTTCGTGGCGGTGCTCTGCCATTTACCAGTTCGCCTCGAACGATTCAGATTGAGATGCAAGCGGCGGCAGTTGTTGTCAGTGCGATTGTGCCGGGCGGAGACGTGTTGGTCAAAGTCGCGGAACTCGTCAGTGAGCTCCACGGCAGCAAGCCCATGTTCGAGAGCCTGCTCAAGCACCTCCAGGAGGTGGCACCGCGCCTCGGCAAGATCATCAACAGCACCGTCGCGAGGGAGATGGAGGCGGTGCGGCAGTACCAGGACCTCGTCGCCAACCTCCAGACACTCCTAGAGCGCCACCTGAAGCGCAACTCCGTCTTGCGCACCGTTGCCTACTGGTCGCTCAAGGACGAAGTACAGCAGTTCAAGACGCAACTGGAACTGGTCAAGGACCTCATGGATCTGGATCGCGATATCAACATCATGGCGTACTTTGAGCAGCTGCAGCAGCTCAACCAACAAGCCAGTGACGCTCAAGCCATGGAGATTGCGGCGTTGCGCATCCTCATCGAGTCGCAGCCGGCAGAATTCGCTCAGCTGATCAAGCGCGAACGCGTGACAGTCGCAGACTTGAGCGACCTGAAGAACGAGATCAAGACCAACAAAGCAGCGTATACAGAGGAAGATGCGCGGACGTTGCGGACTGTGCTCGAGAGTGCGTGCACGGCACTGGACGTTAAGCTACCTCACATCAGCAAGTGCTATTTGCCCGCCGGCGACATTGTTTACGACGACGACGACCCGTTCGCGACGAACGAGAGCGAACTGCGGGCTTTGTACACGGGGACCATCATCTTGGGCAGCAAAGTGACGGTGAAAACCGCCAGGACCCCGGACAATCCAGATGACGTCAAACAGTTCAACGAGCATGCCAAGATGTGGCACGAGCTGCGCCACCCGCACGTCCTTCCACTCTATGGCGCCAACAACAGCAGTGATCCACTGCTCCTAGTTCTGGGTCGCGCCGAACTCGGCAACTTTCGCGACTATTTGGCTACGCACCGGCATCGCATCTGGTCATTGTTCTTGGATGCCGCGCGAGGGCTTGCCTACCTCCACAAGAACAACATCATCCATAACAATCTCAAGTGCAACAACCTGCTGGTGACGGCTGAGGGCGTCGGCGTAGTCTCTGACTTTTTGTTTGCCTTTGTCCGCACGAGCTCTGCTATGAGCGTCAAACCACAGGCACCGTCGTACCACTGGAAGGCTCCCGAGCTCTTCGACCCGAAGCACCCAAACGGACGCGTCGAGTCGGACGTGTACGCTCTCGGCATGTGTTTGTTTGAGGCGTTCACTGGCTCAGCGCCGTACTCTGACGTCGACGAAGACACGGCGATCGAGCGGATCCGAAGCGGCCAGTTGCCGACGGTCCCGTCAGGCGTCAACGTTCCCACAGAGGCCGCGGACCTGGTCAAGAGCATGTGCGCGCGCCAATTCGCGCGGCGTGAGAAGCTGCACGATGTGATTGGCACCCTGAAGAGACTGGCTGCGCGTGAGTGCGCTCGTAATGAGCTTGCGCAATGCGACTGTGCCTCGCCGAGTTGCTCTGCGTGCCATCGATCGGTGCGTCAGCAGCCAGTTAATTCGAGGCGCAGTTACATGACTCGCAGTGACACAACGTAGGCAAGGGAGCATACTCATTCGTCCGATAGCACCACAGGACGTGTTGATGTCGGTAATAAACAGAGTTTTTTCCCAGTGTCAGATTGATCGATTCACGTACTGAGTTTAGTATATTTGATGCACTATGGTGCTACCTCGCTCTCTTCGTTCAAAAAGGGCGCTCACGGCGGCTTTCATGCGGAATCATCGCCGAGGAGCGTCTGGCGCGCGTCGGCGGTCACCGCCGGGCTCACAGGTGACCGCCGCAGCACGGTGCGTGTGTGTGGGGGGAGGGCGAAGCCGACGCCGCGAAGTCGACAGTCAGAACCCCCGGGTTCGGACATTGCGGCGGTTATTGCGTGCTTTGGCTGTACTATATTCAACACGGTAAAGAAGATGCGTTCTTCAAGCTCTTCAATGAAGGTGAACACTACCCAACTGAAAGGATCGCGTGAGTAATATAGACAAATATGGTTTCGGAGATTGTAAAGGCAGAAGCAATGAGCGATGGGGGCGTCTATCTGCGCTTTAACGATGATTGGCGCTGCCTTATTCACGTCGAGCACATGCTCACAGAGGACTATGATGCATGGATGCGAAGTGTTGATGACTTTGCTGGTTATTTGTATCGACAACGATGCAATATGGATGAACTGGTCGACGGACGAATGCGATTCATGTGGCCGTTCGTGGTCGATATTGGCAATGCAAGTGAACCGTGATGATGATATGGTTGCGTGTCGATAGCTTTGCATAGCGGCTCGATCATACCATCACTGACCATCAGGAAACTGTCTGTTGTCACTGTGGTCCTATTTGCGTGGGAGAGTGTATCGATTGCGAGTGTGAGGACTGTTTAGACTGGTGAGGACGCGGATCAAAGCAGAGTAGCTCATTCCGCAAACAAACAAGTCGCGTTCAAGCAACGAACAAATGAACGCCCCGACTGAGCCGATCTGGATCACAGACGTTGTACCAGATGGGAATGAAGATGTTGTCATCTTTACTTTCTCTAACAATCAATGAGTGCGGACCCCACGATTGCGATTGATGTGGAGAGGCCCCCAACCGATGTATTACGAGCTGATCGCAGACATGGCTACACCCACTGAAGAACAAGCCCAGATATGGCGCACGATGGTCAAGCTCGCTTGTGATTGGTTATGGGCGAACAATTCACTGCATATTCATACAGTTACAGATAAACATATGCGTGACATGCGGACGTACGGCGAAATTATCCGCTCTCGTGGTCGCCAAGGAAGAAAGTAGTCCATTACATCGCTTAATGCCGCTTGAATGAACTCGTTTCTTTGCGGCCCCAATGAGGTCTCTTTTTTTTGTCATGGTGCGTGCCACATTGATACCGGCATCTATGGTGTCTCTGCTTGGGTTTCCTTATTTGCTTAAGTGCGTGACGCATTGTGTCACGTGACACATCGATATGTCACGACATGTCACGTGGATTTCGCTATCTAGAGGGAGTATGTCACGGGTGCGTCACTCATCCGAATTCAATGTCTAGAGTCGTGCTAGACCCCGATATCAACGTGTCATGTTTGTGTCACGCGAATGTGTCACGTGCCATACGCGTCACGCGTCACATGTTCGATAATGTGTTGCTATATTGAATTCGCTTACTACCGTATCTCTCGAATATTGTTTCAATATTGCTCACATGTTACTGTATCATCTCCTCGTCTTTGATGTCAGTAACATCCGCAACTTCAGCCGCTTTACCATTCGCATCGCGTTCTCTGATCGCCGCATCGACTTGTTGCATCACAAACGCCGCCATCTCTTGCTGTTGAGTGACAGCGTATTCCAGTCGAAGCGCAGCCATGTTGTCTTTCATCGCAATCAGTTCTGTATTTTTCGCCATGTGCTTCTGTTGTGACTGAAGTAGCCTCTTGTACGCGGTAAGGTACCTCTCTTTGGACGCTAAGTATAGCTCGTGCTTTGCCATTAGTGTATTGTGCTTGCTCGTTTCATCGTCTCTCGCAGCTTGCACTTCTTGGGCAAGCTTGTTCATCTTTGAGCATGACATCAAGGCCCTTTCGGTCAATGTCGTCGCACCGCTCCATGTCGCCCAGCTGGTAGATCGGTATGTGATTGCGTGTAGCAGACATGAGCATGTGCTTTTTTCTAGGTTCTGTTTGGGTTGAATCTTTCTAGATTCCTACGAGCGGGTCTACAAGCCGCTGTCCCTTAAACCCGCGTTTCTGGACACTGTTTGGTTTCGTGGAAGTAAGACCTGCGAACTTAAGATCGGTCTCTTGACTGTCTGGATGTCTTTTTATGCGTGACATACGCGATTATTGCCTCTACATAGAACGGTATCTAGGGTTACCCTTGGTCGCTTATATCAATACCTCTTTCTTTCTGTATATAAGGTTCTAAAGGACCTTTAGACCCCTATTTCCATCACTCTTATATACTACATGGTACTCGATGCGATAGGATTTGGTACCCACGCTACAGCTACATGATGCAGACCACCGACCTGATCGATGCGAGAACTGACGAGGAAAATGGTGGCGAAGCGAGCCTGAGGTTACCACCAAACCTGTTGGGACTACTGGTACATCAGGAGTCACG
>JAADVO010000841.1:0-14067 GCA_023335655.1 Globisporangium spiculum
AGCCGCAAGAAGAAGAGCAACTAGCGCGTGAAGTAGGAGCATCGAAAGCTGCAGTCGGGTCATTGAAGGAAGTGTCCACGATTGCTGTATAGGGAGATAAACACAAGAGACATGGTGAGGATTTGATACTCAAATATCAGGATTGCATTGCATCCACAAAGTTTGGCTACTGTTGTTAACCGGTTCGTTCTACCCCACTAAGATGATCCAGTTCGTTGTGAGTCGCAAGCTTCGGATTCCGATGCACAGCTTGGAAACAGCGAGTGCAGGTCGCATCCCCTCGGCACTGGTGGCACACAATGCCAGCGAGCGCGTTGCGGCAGACGATGCACTTGGCCTGCTGCACGAGCAGTTTCGTCCACGTTGAGGTAGCTGGAAACTTCTTGCTCAGGAGCCCGTCAGCGTAGCAGCCGATGCAGAAGCGTGCGCCAGTCTCATTTTGCCGGCGGGTGGCAAAATTGATCTTGCACCGCGCACACATGATGAAATACTCGGGCGGGTACCAGGACCAGGTCACCTCGGGTTGCTGCTGCTCTAGCTCTTGGTTCAGCTGGCTCTGTGACTCTGGAGTGATGTCGACGCGCATATAGTACGTATTGCCCTCGTCATCTACCCGCCGCACCCAGGACGAGGACTCCATTGGGATGAGCTTCTCGTCCGAGCCAATGAGTCGCGGAGGCTTGCTTCGCGTCTCGACGCGCCGGATGTTAAAGTACATTGTATTGCCAGAGCTCGGGTCGATGCGCTTGACAAACATGGCTCGAATGAGACTGCGCATCGCCAACAACGCGTGGCGAAAGCGGAACAAGCCCTGGATCTTGAGTGCAGCATCATGCTCTTGCTTGCCCCGAAGTACCTGGGACACCTTCTGCTCCATCTTGAGCTTCGCAGCGTCGATGCGGCGCTGGATCAACACTTCCTTCGCGATCTCCTCACAGTTCTCGAGCACAAGATCATCGCACATGATTTTTTCGAAGGTCTCTTTGTTCAGATAGAATGGTTTTGCGAACCGTCCACCGTAGTCCTCCAGCTGCAGCTGCCAGCGACACCCGGGGAGTGCAAATGCATTCGGGTTCTGGATCAGCGCTTTCTGGAGA
Source organism: Globisporangium spiculum (assembly GCA_023335655.1). NCBI lineage: Eukaryota > Oomycota > Peronosporomycetes > Pythiales > Pythiaceae > Globisporangium > Globisporangium spiculum. The sequence goes on from JAADVO010000841.1 coordinate 1,098, forward strand.
ACGTTCGGGTCCTGTTCAAAGATCCGCGCACCTTCTGCTTGGAACGCCGTTGTTCCCTCGGATGTGGAGAACCACGCGAGCGTTGACTGCCGAACTTCAGCCTGCAGCTTACTCTCGATGCCTTGCCAGGTCGACTCCATCTCTCGACGTACGAGCGCCTCGCGCTCCTGTTTGAACCTGGTGCGCTCGTCCTCCTGCTGTTTGATCTTCCGATTCGCATAGACGCGGTTTGTTGCTTCCTGGAACGCGCGCTGCCGAGCGAGCTCAAGCGCTTCGCGCGCTTTGAGCTCAACGGATCGGCTGGTTGCGTCCTCAACCGCCATCTTTGCCAGCTCGGCCTGGATCTGCTGCTGTTCGTAGAGGTCCTGGTGCAGCATCTGTTCACGGATCTCAGCGTCGGCGACTTCCTTGCGGCGACGGTAGTAGTAGTGCCACTCGTCCAACGAACTTCGAGCCACTGGCAACAAATGTACAGCGGGGATAGCAAGCGGTTAGTTCACTTCTACGAATTCAAACGGCGATGTAGTAGTAAGATAGTAGCGCGTACTCTTTCGATGGCGAGAGACTATGAAAGCGTCCAGTTTTTCCTGCCGCGCTGCCTTGTGTGCTTTTTCATCCTGTGTTTCACCACATCATTCGTATCCGTCAGTTCAGCATAAGGACCAAGGTTGTACGATAGCACACTCTACAAAATCGTACCAAGAAGTACTTGACAAGCGACCTCCACGTTTTTCGCTTCCACACGCAACAGTGGTGCCGAACGCTTCGCTTCTCTGCAGCTTTGTTCCTGCAACAAATGAATACAACCATCGAACCAAATATCAGTATTCCCACGCTCACACTCCTTAGGTGATAGCCATCCAGGCGTACAGAAGCTGTATGGAGCCCCAGAAGAGCCTCCACGCCTGGAACGTCCAAAAAAGCAGTGTTCCGTGGTACTGCACTCTTGCGACCGCCACGAGCTCTCGCATCTGCTGCCGCCTTCTGCGCTTTTGCAGCAAGCCTAGCACCAGTTTCCGCGATGACACTACTCGGAAATGCGCGTCGCTCTTTCTGAAAAACTTGCGGTCTGCTACAAAGAGTTTCCAGCGCTCTAGGCGCCGCTGCGGCTCATGTGAGCGCCAGAGCTTCATCGCAGTCTTCATCTTAACGCGCAGCCGCTCCTCTTCGAGCTTGTCGTTCGCCTGAACGTACAGATCCCGGTAGAACCCGAGGCGCATGTCGTCAGTCAGCCGTTCCCAGCACTGCGCCTTGAGGATCTCCAACAGCTTTGGAGTCGAGTCTACAGAACAGACAAGAGAAGAGAAGAGAAGCTCAGGTATTAACCTAGGTATCAGTGTCCTGAGCGACAGAACTAGCAAGCCTCTTGTTCTCACCGACATACTCTGTAAACATGCCTTCCGTGATATGAGAGCAAGCAGTGCCTCCCATCTCACGCAACTCCTTGATGATCGGCATGAGGCTCTTCTCATCCGCACTGCCTTCGCACGCAGTGAAGAGCATGCGCTTAAGCTCGTGCTTTGGTATCGCGAGCGCCTTTGAGCCTATGGCCACAGTCGCGAACTCCTCAAACCAGAGCATCACCAGTTTCCTTTCACCGATGCACCATCGATCGAGCACAAACAACGCGCAGAGCAGCTCGCGAAAGTCCACTTTGAGTGTCTCCTGGCGCTGGAACGCTTGAAACACGGCCTTTAAACGGATCGTGACATCTGTAAACGCGGGAGTAAGTAGGTCGATGCGCAGCGCCTTGTTCATCACGACCTCCAGCTGCGCGATGGTGATTTCAGGGAACGCGAACGTGCGTCGGAACTCGCTGGCGACGTCTCGAAGCCAACCTGGTGGTCCTGTGAGCTCGGACGCTTGGGTTGTTGCCGGAGGTGTAGCTGCCGCGGTTTTCAAAGGAGACGATGATGAAAAAGAAGACAACGAACTCAGTGAAGGAGCTGGGGACCCACGCGGAGGCAAGGGCGACATGGGTGAGGGTCTCCGCTGCCGTGTCGCCATCGTCTCGCACATGATTGCGTAGAAATTGCGCAACTGCAGCCATCGCGTGTGGAACAAAAAGCTCCGCTGCTGCTCCTGCTGATTGTACTCCGCGTGGAGAGCGGCTTCGCTGTTGCGCACTTGCGTTTGCTCGCGAAGGTCTTTGAGTCTGATCGTGTCTTTGCTTCTGCGGCCACTCGGGGATGCTGAAGATGACGGCGATGGCAGAAGTCCCGACTCCAGCTTCTCTAGGTGAGGCGAGCATGGAGACCCAACAGGTCTGCTGGATCTGATGCTGCTCTCACGGATGTCGTGCAGCTTGAAGCGAGCTCTGGTCGATAAAGGAGAGCTCATGCCTGGCGCCAGGGTCTGCTTATTGTGTGGATCAAGGTACATGGACCAGTCGCGACGTTTCAACTCGGGACCCATCCATTCTGAAAAGTCTCAACGCGACACCCACCCAAGCAAGTGAAGAGAAGAGTTGGGTTATCGTCATGACGGACTTGGTCTTCAACGCTGTAGCAGCTATTACAACAGCAGCAGCTGGCGACAATGACGTGAGCGGCAACAATGCTCCAAAGCAGCGGCACGGGTTTGGCGCGATCCCCTACGAGCGCGTGTTGAGTATCGCCGAGTGCAAGAAACTGGAGAAAACTGCAAGCAAACTGCAGCGACTCAACCCTTTCGTGCACGTCTGGGTCCGCGACGCGCGCTCTTTTCGACATGGCAAAGAGAGTGATGTGTACGTGATCAGACAATCTTGGCCAACGCCAATAACACCATGCTGTTCGGAGTCTAGACCAACTAAATGGCTCACCTTGTGTACTGATGATGACTGTGGTGGTGGTGCTGGCAGTCTTGCGTTCTCGCTGCGACTGCATCCGTCGGTGCCTGTCGCTGAGATTCGGGTATACGATGCGAAAATACCCTGTTGCATTGTGGCTGGATATCTCTCCTTCTCAATATCTCAACCTTGTTAGGACATGATCCAGGAGAAGTTCGCTGAGCTCTCCTCATACAAAGAGGAGAGTGAGGGCTGCTTGAGTCTGCTTTTCGAAGGACGCGTGCTGGAGAACGACACGCAGTTTGCCGAGTACCTAGTTCCGAGAAGCGAGCGCAGTGGCAGTGGTGGCGATAGCAGAGAATCGAAGGGCAAGTCCTCAAGTCTTGCTGCGCTTTCCCAGGAATCGCAGAGCATGAAGCACTCGTGGGCCAAGCCGTTTGCAGGTACGCTTGGTTTGTTTTCTTTGAAGCTGCTTTGTGTCCTGCCAATTTGGAAAGTAACCTCTGAGTGGATACGACGTTGTGCTTCACACAGGGATCATCTGGGTCATCCCGTTCCGTTCTGTGCGCACGACGTCGATCGACTGGGTCACGAATAAGCCCTCGTACTACATGTAGACTTCATCAGCCATACAAACACAGCAATACAACATCCCACTCACGATGTCCGATCGCAAAGTCCGAGCAGGTGTTCCCTTTATATTACCCGAATACCTGGCAAGATCCGACGATAATGTCTTCGTTGGCTCAGAGTTGGCAGCCACCTCAGGGAAGGTGCTTATAAATATTGACAAACCGCTCGCTGAGCACCAATGACGAAGGCGTCTCTCTCTCTCTCTCTCTCTCTCTCTCTGCTTTTCTGCTTCTCTGCCTTTGTCTATGACGCCTGAATCTTGCGCCACTGAGGCGTCCTGGCTTCACTCTGCTTTCTCTCACCTCATCCCAGTAATCCTCTGGTCTCCTGCTCCTCTTCACTGTCAGAGTCATCATCCTCATCCTGTCCGTCGTTGTCGTAATCGTACGAGCGGCGACGGCGGCGCTGGTTTTTCCTGCGCTTCTTCTTCTTCTTTTTCTGATCGTCATGGTCCGCTTTGTATGTCGGACCGCCGAGTAACCTGCCGAGACACGGAATCAAGAACTCGCATCTGCAGCAGCAGCGGTACAGGAAGCTCTCATCCGCTGCCCGGTCTGGGTACTCGACAATGTCAAACTTCTCGTTCAGCGCGGTGACTTCCACGCGCGCCTTGAGCTCGGGGGCGTGCAGCATCTCGCGTACGTCGTCGATCATCACGGGTGTCGCGTAGATATCAAGCGTCCACCGCGCGATCGGCTTGGCGCCTGCGGTACCGTAGAGCTCGGCATACAGCGCATACACCTGCGGGTTGACGCCACTGCACAAACGTATACACAGAGCGATCACCGGTCAGCACCAATACAAAATGATGCAACAGGGCAGATCACTATAAAGGCGTGAACCGTACCGGTAGTGCTTGGTCGCGACGAGGTCCTTCTTGAGACAGTACTCCTTCGGGTCGAAGAGCGTGTAGTTGGTGAGCGGCCCGGGCTTGACCACGGGGCAATCCGGGTCGTCCTCGCTCAAAATGAACGCCATCCAGGCGTCCAGCCAGCTCGTCTCGATGAGGAACCACGCGTCGCCGCGCTTCAACTCGCGCGTGTCGTAGGTCAGGATCAGCTCACGCTCCTATCGCATTACGCACACATTAACGTCAGTATGGACAATGTCACGATTGCATTGAGCTCTTCGTTCGTTCAACACACTGAACGCACGAGTCTTCGGCGCTCTTCGGCTGGCGAGCGGCCGAACGCCGACGCCGTGGGGCTGCCCATGCTGCTGCTGCTGCTGCTGTCGCCGAAGCCGCATTCGAGATCCACGTCCGTGAGCTCAATCTCCGTGTCGTCCTCGCTGGACGCGCGCCGGTTGCGCCAGAGCTTCATCATCCTCTTGGTCCCTTCCTCGTAGCTCTTCGTGCTTGTGGGTTGGGCTGGTATTTCTGGAAGTGCGAGCTGGGTTCACTTGGCCTCAGGGAGGTACATATTCAAGGACAATTATTAGCTATAAAACAGGCAATCGTCCTAAGCTAACGCGAGTCAAAAATGTTTAGGAGTACACCCTAAATAAACTCGAATTGTCCTCAATAGAGATGTGTGGTGTGCCAAACTCGCACAGGTTCACACGAGTATAAATGATACTTACATTTACCAAGATAAATATATAATTGATATTCTAATCTGTCGAAAACACGAGCATTTTGATTGGCTTCGCTTTCATTCGAACAAAGCCAAAACGTCGTTAGCCATTAGATCAATCAATCAATCGCAGGCCCCAAGAGCTACACACTGCACTCCATCACTCCATCACAGCAGCAGCAGTACTAGCAGCCACCATGAGCATGAGCGACTCGGAAGACGACTTTGACTATGAGGAGGAGGACGACGACCAGACGCAGGACGTGGAGCTGGGCTTCGTGGCGGCCGTGCAGCGCGCGGGCAACGACGACAAGATCCTCCACGAGAGCCCGGACTGGAGCCAATGGGACGGCGGCAGGGTGGGCGGCAAGCCCGTGTGGCTCAACCCGCACACCGTGCCGACTACACAGCAGCTCGCGTGCGCTGAGTGTGGCAACGCGCTGGCGTTCCTGCTGCAGATCTACTGCCCACTGGACGACATCCCGGACGCGTTCCACCGCAGCCTGTACGTGTTCTGCTGCCGCCAGCCCGGCTGCTCCAAGCAGGGCAACGGCAAGGTGTTCCGCGCGCAACTGCCACAGCGCAACGCGCTGTACCCGAGCGAGAGCGGCGTGATGCAGTTCACCCCCGAAACGCCGCTGCCTGTGACGCAGCAGGCGTTCTGCGCGCTTTGCCACCAGCGCGCCGTGTTCACGTGCAGCGCGTGCCACGTCGCGCGCTACTGCTCCAAGGCGCACCAGAAGGATCACTGGAGCGCCGGCGGCCACAAGCAGGACTGCGCGCACTGTCTCGAAGAGAACCGACTGGTGGAAACGCCGTCGTTTGTGGAGGACGTGCGCACAAAGGGCTCCAAATGGGTCTTCCCCGAGTACGAACTGGAGATCGACCACGAGCCAGACAGCCGCGAAGCCGTCAACGAGTACGTTGTTTGCTACTGTGTGCGTGGATGTGGATGGGTAACTATGAGGCATGTACTGACTGTGTGTGTTTCTCTTTATGACGACACAGGCACGAACGAAAACTGATCGAGAACTTTGAGAAGAGTGAGTGCACCATACATTCTCCACTATATTATCACAGCGCTGTGACTTATATCTAACTCTCATCTACTCGTGTGCATTTCCTATAATCACCGCATAGACAAGGCAAAGGCGCCCAAAGACGGCGAAGAGAGCGATGTGTTCACGGACGACTCGGAGATCGACGTGACGCAGCGCGAGCTGAACGAGGCGACCGGCGCGAGCCAGAAGCAGGACAAGCACTACATCCGCTTCCTCACGCGCGTGGAGCTGGCCAAGGACCAGGTGCTGCGCTACTCGCGCTGGAACGAACACAACGTGCTTTGGGTGCACTCGGTGGCCACGCTCGCGACTGAGAGCGTGCCGCACTGCGCCAAGTGCGGCGGTGAGCGCAAGTTCGAGTTCCAGGTGCTCCCGCAGCTGCTCTTCTACCTGCATGTGGACCAGAAGAGCTCGCTGAGCGACATCCAGGAGAAAGGCTGCGACTGGGGCACGCTCGCTGTGTACACGTGCGTGAACAGCTGCGACCTAGAGAATCAGTACGTCGAGGAGTTTTTGCATTACCAGACCCCGTACGCCGGCGCTTAGAGATGGAGATGATGCAAGACCCAATTGGTGATGAATACATTTGTACCTTTTCGTGTGCATTCGACGCAGAGCCTTAAGTAACCAAGCCCCCTATTTATATGTGCTGATGATGCTGATTGAACTGATCAGGTATTGACTATCTACCTGTGACACTATGACATGAAATGAAATCTGGCCTCGCCACCTGGTCATCGTCATCGAGACCTCATGATGAGAGCTCCGCCTGGAAGTTCAATCACGCTATTAATACTGCCCTAGACTACTCAGATCTGCTGAGCTCAGGACTTGCATGGCTCTGAGAAAGAACCTCACGATCTTAAGACCACGAAGACAAGCCTCGTACAAAGTGCGCTTGCTGCCCGACAACCTCCATTGTGGACGGTCAATATCAGAAAAGCGGCGAGGAAGACACATCACCAGGCAGGAGAGATCTTCAAGTTATCCCCAAGCAGCCCTCGGTTGTGAGGCTCGCCATGTCGTCCTTCAGGGTTAAAGCTCAGAACAAGGTCAGGCAGCACGCTACTCCACTGGACTTGGTGTCGTCCATTCAACTCATGATCCTTAACATCGTATCTGGTTCCCTATCAGCTCTTGAATACGCTCGGAGCCGCCAAACCGAGCAAGAACGTGCAGTTTGACTTTGCGATCACGGGCTTCGAGAGCACGTACGCTGGGGTCGTGGAGCTCGAGAATGCGCTGCGCGGGTTCGTTATCTGTATGAAGAGCTTCCACATGTCGGCACAGGCGCTCGTGCGCGTGATTGACAACGTCGGCGGCAATCCGGAGAACTCGACCGAGACCAAGCAGTTTGCGAGCGAGATTAAGAGCTCATTTGTGCAACTCGACGGCCACTTACTCAACGAGAACGTCGCGCGGTTCGAGAAACGCGTGCTCAACCCGACGGTCGGCTGGCTCACGAGAGCGCACACGCTCCGGCAGCAGATCAGCGCGTTCAATGAGGAGAAATTGCTCTATGACCACTACACGCGGAAGATCATGGCGCTGCGCGATGCACGCGACAAGCGATCGGTCGCCGGCAAGGTGGAGAAGCCTAAGGACGTGGAGAAGCTCGTTCGGGTACGTGGTGGCATGCTGCTCCCTAGTGTTTGGTATGGCGCGGACCTGATGAGTTATTTGACATTGTTAATGGCTTAGAACGAGCAAAAGTATGCGACGATCACGAACTCGTACTCGAAGATCTCGGATCAGACGATCGCCAACCTGCGGGACTTTGTCAACTCCCGCGAAGACACGCTCACACCCATCTTGCATCGGGTACGAACGCTTCTATCCTCTACCTAGCTCGCTAGTCTATCTATATGAGGGATGTATTGACTCTGGTTCACTGTTCCTTGTCTTGACTGCTCGTTAGATGCTGGACTTCCGCGTCAAGTATGCCAAGCAGGTGTATGAAGAGTCCCAGAAACTCCAGCCGCTGATCAAGAACGAGTCCAGGTACGAGGGGGTCATGAGTCAGCTCGAATCATTCATGGGACGTATCGTTGGCGGGAATGGTACTTCGACTGCTGGTACTATAGGCGCAGAACGAGCGGTAAGCATATCTAGACAGGGTTGAGTGTGGTCTCTGAAACTAACTCACAAATTATGATCCTGGTGTGCTGGCTGTAGACTGAAACTCTAACGAAAGAGCCTGACGTCCCAGTCCAGAGCTTCTCGTTCGAGAGCTTTGTCGGCGAAGCCGCGCCGACGATCCCGCCGGAGCCGCCTTCAACCTCAAGTTTAAAGACGGAATCATTCGAGGCGATCCACTCACAGGCAAGCTTTGGCAATGGCCTCATCCCTCCGCCACCGCCACTCGCATCGCCATCAAGCCCTGACGGATTCTTCTTCAACGACTTCGCACAATCACCGTCAACTTCACCAATGGCAGCTCTATCGACAGTGTCAGCTCCGTCGAACAACGCATTTGAGTATCAGCACCAGCCACCGCCTCCACCACCAATGTCCTCTTCTTCCTTCTCAACGACCCTAGCTCCAAGTATGAACAACAACACCAGCAGCAGCTCATGGGAGGGCATGTCAGCGTTCCCGTCCAAGCCGTCGGCGCCGCGACTCTCAGCAACCACCTTCAACACGATGCCATCGGCCCCAATGTCGCCAGCCTCAGCTTCAACTTGGGGTGCGTTTGATAATCTGACTCCGCCTGCTGCTTTGGAATCTCTGTCTGCAACCTCTTCATTTGGCGGTAGCAACGGCAATGGCAATGGTGGAGACCCGTTTCAGTTCCAGACAGAATTTGCCAATCTTCACCAGAACGCACTTGGCTAAGAAAGGAGGCGACTAGAGCCAACCACTATTTACAATGCACCTTTTAGCATAAGCAAGCAACGCGAGCTGACAGGGTAAGGAAGGGGGGGAGGCTAGCCGGTTGTATATCTAAGCTATTCACATGGAACCATTACTTAATAGACTTCTCAGTAAGCAACTAGCATCAAAACTCTATGTATTCTCACCGACTTCTCGTTCGTCCTATATTGCGCTATAGGCATACAACTCTTTGACAAAGCATCACAACACCTGGTTGAGGCGTTCTTGGCGTTGGGCGTGCAGCTCCTGGTTCTGCGCCAAGTATTTGTCGCTCTGCATCTCGTGCAGACGCGACACGGCGCGCCTGAACGCCACTTTCAGGTCCTGCAGCGAGCACAGATTCTGCACCTGGAGCCCCGCCATCTTCGCCGGGTTGTACGCGCCGACGGGGGCGTCCCAGGAGCTCGCGGGCGGGATGCCCTGGGCTGCGCTCTCGACCAATTGCTGGTCCTTGAGCTTGGCGGCTTGCTCCGGCTCGTCCGCGTGCTCTTCGATGCTCGCATCGTCAAAGTTGAAGATCTGGGCAGAGGGCACTGCCGAGGAGCAAATGAGCCGCGTGCGGTGCTCATAGAGCTCGTCGATCAACAGGATGAAGCGCCGCGCCTGGTCGTGCTGCTGCATGCTGAGCGACGGCACCTGCTCCAGCACGAGAGTATGGTTCAACGTGGTTAAGAGAATCAAACCAAGATCGGTTCAGACGTGATGGTAAACATACACAGACAAAAATGCAATAATGACGTATAGAGAAAGGATATAAAACACTCGCAGAGCGCTTTGTAGTCGGCCGCGCCTTTTTCCGTGTTGCAGAGCAGGTCGAACGTCGCTCGGCAGACGCCATCGCGAGAGCCACGCACTTGGAGCGTTCTTCCCATCATCACCGGCACGCTTAACTCTTCATCTGCATCGTTATCACCAACAGCACCAAGCAGCTCACTGTAGATCGCGTCGAGCTTGGAATTAGTTTCCTCAGTGAGCGGGAACAGGAACATGCTCTCGCCCAGCGACTCACTTAGCATGCGGTAGTCGGTCTCGGACTTGATCGCCACCACCTTGGCGTGGCGCGCGAGCTGGTCCAGGAACGGCAGAAAGTACTCGCGGTTCGTACCATCCCGATACAGACTCTATAGTACAGACCACACAAGTTCAGCTTAGATTTCGATGTTTCCTAGCATGACATGGCATGGTATATACGCGAATGTTGCAGCCTAAGTACGTACCTGGGGCGGCGTGTTGGAGGTGGCGACCATGACGACACCGCGGGCGAAGAAGACGCCGAAGAGCTTGCGCATGATGAGCGCGTCCGCGATGTCGGTGACCTGGAACTCGTCGAAGCAAAGCACGTGCGACTCGCTCGCGATCTGCTCGGCCACGAGCGTGATCACGTCCTTGCTCGGGTCCAGGTCGATGTTGCGCTGCCGGCCGAACGCCGCGAGCTGCTGTTTCTTGTGCGTCTGGATGCGCTCGTGCACCTCGAGCATGAACTTGTTAAAATGCACGCGGCGCTTCTGTTGCGTGGTCACGTTCGCGAAGAAGAGGTCCATGAGCATTGACTTGCCCGTGCCCACATTACCATGCAGGTACAGTCCTCTTGGCACCAGCACGCGCTTGGGCGGTTGTTCAGGTTGCTCATCAGCCTGACTGGTACTCGCGTGTTCTTCGTCAGCACCGCGAGCCTCTGTAGGGTCCTTGGCATCGGTATCTTCAAGCCCAAACACTGGAAGTGTGTACCCGTCAAGCTGGTGGTGCAACTTGTCCAGGTGCTTGCTAAGCACTAGCGCCTGCGCGCGGTCGTACGTCAACTGGCCCTGCGCCACGAGCGCGCTGTAAACCTGCGACGGCTGCTGCTGCTCTTCTGTTGAGCAAGAGCCAGGAAACTGGGCAGTAGAGGACGCGAGCGCAGCGCCGCTGCTGTGGGCGTAGTAGCTGGTGGAGCTCAGCAGCAGCGCATGCAGACGCGTATTGCGGAGCCGCATCATCATCGTCGCCATCACCATTGCACTGTTGCTTATCTGTTGCTCGTGTGATCAGAAATGAAATTGGTGTTGCCAGTCAACAGAAGTTGGAAGTGCTCTCTTCGACGAGTACAGTGAGAAATGCGTAAAACACCTTTATATATTTATGCAGCGTGGACTAGAATTTCTCACGACATTTACTGGATTTATATGAAATATGTCTATACTTTGTGTATACCTGTTATTAGAGTAATACCACCAGGCTGGTACCAAAAGCAACCAGCTCGCACATCAAATCACAATCACTGATGACGTCGGCAAAGACGCTCGTGGTGGCCGGCGGCGGCGTCGTGGGGCTCAGCGTCGCTCGTGCAGCGGCGCGCGTGGGGCTGCAGGTGCTGCTGCTGGAGAAAAACACGCGCGTGGGCATGGAGACGAGCGCGCGTAACAGCGAAGTGGTGCACGGTACGTTGAGCTCTCCATTCCTTCATCTGGTACTTAATAGGCATGTTACGTTGATACTCAGCTGTTCATTTGGAACTTACTCTGCTTATTGATACTTCCTGCCACTTGTAATTCCAGCGGGGATCTACTATGCCAAGAACAGCTGGAAGGCGCGGCTGTGCGTCCAGGGACGAGAGCTGCTCTACGCGTTCTGCCACGAGTACAACGTGCCGTTCCGCAAGTGCGGCAAGCTCATCGTCGCGTCTTCGGAGACTCAGACCGAGCAGCTAAGAGCCATCGCGGATAGAGCCACGGGCAATGGCGTGACGGATCTCAAGTGGCTCTCGCAGAGCCAAGCCAAGGAGATTGAGCCCCACGCTCAGTGTCACAAGGTAACCCTGAACTTACTTGAGCTCTAATGAGGAGCGACGCGCACTTCTACCTAGGTGACTGACCTGAGGTGTGTGCATGAATGGATCCCTAGGCACTCTATTCCCCTTCAACTGGGATCGTCGACTCGCACTCGCTCATGCTCGCGGTCCAGGGCGATGCAGAAGCGCACGGGGCCGTGGTGGTGCTCTCAGCGACGGTTGATGGGGGTATCTACGACGAGAAAAGCAAGACGTTTGTGATCAACGCGACCCAAGACGGCGAGCAGCACGAGGTCGAGTGTGACTACTTTGTGAACGCAACGGGCATCTTCGCACCGCTGCTTCTCGACAAGATCACGACCAGTGAGGGGGTTAGCTCACAACAGCTGAGTGCCGATCTGATGCCGAGTGTCCCCGAGTTGTTTGCGAAAGGAACGTATTTCAAGCTGCGCGAGAGCTTGAGACCATTCAGGTGAGGAGCAAGGATGACAGAATATCATCCAGCTACCTAGGCTTGTGTTGTTACAGCGTGGATTGACGCACAGTCGTTGTGTTGTGGTGTGATGTGGATAGAGGGCTCGTTTACCCGATCCCAGAGGTTGGTGGGCTTGGCGTGCACTCGACGGTCGACATGGAAGGCAACGTCCGCTTCGGCCCGGACGTCGAGTGGGTCAAAGAAATCGACTACGTGGTGCGTTCTGGTGATTTGTACTCTTCTGGTATTTATATTAAACTAACGAAAGCCTCACTGATGTTGTCTCTCCATCTATAATGCAAAGCCTGACGCATCGAAAGCCAAGGTGTTTGCCGAGCGGATCCGTTCGTACTGGCCCCAGATCTCGGAAGATGAGCTCATCCCTGACTACTGTGGCATTCGACCAAAGATTAACTTGGGAGGATCGATGTATGAGGATTTCTATTTTTTGGTACGTAATAACGCGAAAATGATGCCCATTTGCCACTGCCCGTTGAATTCCGCCTAAACAATGTGCTACTACAGGACAAGTCGAAGCACGGGATCCCAGGACTCGTGCACCTGTGCGGCTTTGAGTCTCCTGGTCTCACGTCGTCGCTCGCCATCGCTGACGAAGTTATGAAGATGCTCGAATGAGTTCAATCAAAGTCTCCTAGCTTTGGAAATGGAGGTAACCCTGATATTTGAGTATCAAATCCTCACCATGTCTCTTGTGTTTATCTCCCTATACAGCAATCGTGGACACTTCCTTCAATGACCCGACTGCAGCTTTCGATGCTCCTACTTCACGCGCTAGTTGCTCTTCTTCTTGCGGCT
>JAADVO010000842.1:0-14007 GCA_023335655.1 Globisporangium spiculum
ACTTCTTCTCGTCAGAGAACACCACTGACCCCCACTGAGCGCCGAGAACGACTGACGCCCGAGCCCACTCGAGGCGTGTCATCTTGTGCGTCTTCGTAGGCACGGGGCTGCTCTTGCGCTTGACGTAACGCAGCGTATCTTCATGAGGAAGCAGTCGACGAACCGGGCGAGCAGAAACCGTGAGGTCGAGCACTCGGACCAACTGAGACGAGCTGTACTGACCAGTTTGCGCTGCTCTGACGATGCGCCGAACGGTTGTTGCGGGCAAGCTGGAGCGTCTTCCTGATCGCCGTGTGGTGTTGTAGCGCCCCCGACCACGCAGGTACGCTTGGACAACGGTCTTGGAGCGTCAAATCGCCACTGCAATCTCTCTTTGTCTCCTGCCGGCCGCGTTCATGGCCGAGATCTGGCCTTGCTCATAGTCGGACAGTGACGGCCCTCTTGGCATTGCAAAACTTGTTTTCTCGCTCTGAAAATCACATATAAGTAAGTACTAAGCCTGTTCAATGTAAAAACGCTCTTCAAAGGCAAACGAACGAACATGAGGCAATAACGAACGGCGCTTCCGAAGTGGTCTTATATATCCTTCCAGGGGCTTGACGCGTTATTTTCTAGAGTCCCATCAGTTTTGCTTGGATTGGGATGTGGGGAGCACCAAACGATTGATCTGAACGAGACGAGTGGTGGGGCGTAATTACAAATGTAAATATGGCATTTTGTGGTCGCAAGTGTAAAAAAACTGATGGTCTTATAAATATGGCCAGCACTGTATAGCGTGGGGTCATTCATTCATGCGATGTGATAAATGAATAGCATGCAGCACAGCGGCATGTATGTTGGCTGATCCACCAGGTTCAGTCACCGACAACTCGACGTCTATCAGGCCATTCAGGAGGGTATCATGAGTTGTTCATGCCTCACTTCCGATATTCTTTTCATGGTCGCAGTCACCGTACCCAGCCGTGGGTTGGAGCACAGCAAAGGAATGAACTCGTCGGGTCAAACAGGCATAACATGTCGATGCATCAAGTGCCGTACAGATGATATGAAAGCACACAACGCATTACAAAAGGAGAAAATATTCGACATTTTGGTATAATCAGCAAATGCGTCCATGCTAATCATGCCGCTTCCACTGACAGGCAAGTTTTAGTCACTTGGACAATACCATCTCCCAGTAGACGAGTTGACTGTCCGTCGCTCTCCCAGGAAGACACCGGAACGGACACTTCGACAAACGCTATTGGACTTGCACGGAGGGGCCAAGTAGACGCGAGTACTCATGCTCTTGGTGCTAGATGGAAGAAGTTTATGATGCAGACGGACGTCGCGCAATTACTGTGCTGGCGTTCATAAAGCAGCAAGAGAGTGGGACGTTACAGGTCTTCCATCGCTCTCAGTTGTCTGAGTTATTATTACCGAGCTGCTCCTGTGAAAGGCAGCGATAGACGACAGTACGAGCAGGTCGCACGCAACACCAGGTCCGAGGACTCGTCGTCACTTTCTCTCTCTCTTTCTCTCTCTCTCTCTCTCTCTCGCACGCGTGTGCGTCGAATGCATGCGGGAGCGACCGAGTGCAGGAGTACTCTTCTCAGCGAATGGATAGCGACCATGCAACGCCGTCCGCAGGCTCCTCCAGTTTTCGTACAACTCGAAGCAGCGGACATGAGGCTGTGCCAGCCTCCACTGCTGCTCTAAGTACGTCTAGAGACATCACCGGAACCAAGTTGCACCAGCCAGCAGTGTCGTCCGCGCGGCCAAGGTCAGCAGGGGTGCTGAACCGCAAGATGATGCTCACCAGCAACAACCAAAGCGAAGACACGAGTGTGAAGACGACACAGCGAGAGGTAAGTCCCAGCGCACGCGTCCTGAAGGCCACGTTCACCAGCCCGCGCGTCGGTATCCACCACAAGGACCAGTTCTGCAACAAGTTTAAGTCCCCGCGGCCGCTCAGCCCTCGGCCACCGTCGGCGTCTTCTGTTCTGGTGTCGAGCAATAACAGTGGGCGGCCCAATCGATATCGCAACACGGATGTGCACACTGCCAGTTCCAGTAACACCAGTTCATCCACTGTGAATCTGCGCGTGGGGGCGATTTCGCAGCGCGTGATGAAAGAGGAGATCGAGACGCAGCGCCGCATCACAAGGCAGGCGCAGCGGCATTTCCACGCTTTGCATCACACGTTTGCAGAGAGATTGAAGGAGCTCGAGCTCGTGAAGCGACACCTGGGTGCTTTCGAGGCGCAGACGAACCTCATGGCGTCGTCTTCAACATCCCCATCAAAGCTCAGCAGTACCAGCACTACTCCTACAAGTCCATCAACCAATTCATCAGTCCTAGCAGTCCTAGCCGCTGGTGCACAGAATGGGGGTGTTGGTGCTCGACACCGTGAGAGCATTGCAGCGGCTGCAGGTCTGAGCGAGATCCAAGCCGCATCGTCGTTATCAACAGCGACAACAGCAGTACCATCAGTGCCTATAAAACGACTCAAGGATCAGATGCAGCGCCAGGATTTGTACAAGAAGAAGCTCCGTCAGCTGCTCGACCGGCTCAGCCGCCACGTGCACTTCCTTCACGCGAACCTCGAGGCGCTGCGCATCAAGCAGGAGAGCACGAAGCGCGAGTTCCAGTTCTTCCAGACCAAATTGGTCCACGAGCGCAACCACTGCATGGAGCTGGAGCACAAGAGGCATGAGCTGATTAACTCGCAGACAACGCACGCGCACAACGCGATGCTCGTGCTGGACTCACTGCGAGAGGAGATCGCGAGCCGGTCGATGATGAGCAGGCATCGGTACGAGGCAGATCGCCGCCGAGAGGAGCTGCTGACGCTCGTGCAAACAAGTCCAGCGGCACGACCAGGTTCGTCGCGGACCGTGTCGACAGATCGAGGAGCTACAAGTGTGAGGCAGAAGAACAGTCTCCACGTTCTCTTGGCCGACAAGAGCTCGACTGACTTTGCACCGACACTGTTCTTCCCAGACATGGCGGCGTCACGACGGAGCCCAACGCCGACCGGAATAGCATCTGCGACATCTGCATCCTCTCCGCGGCACCGCAGCAACACAGCGGACCTGCAGCAGTTTGTGCAGCGCGAGGCGTTCATACAGATCTACGAAGGGCAGTACGCGCGCGTGCTGGAGGAGACGGGCGAGTCGGACCTGAGAGTCGTGATAGAGCGGTTCATGAGCTTCAAGGAGACCAAGCGCCACTTGCTGCAGATCGAGAGCGAGGTCTCGGAGCAGAGCGTGCAGCTGGAGCGCGAGCGCGAGGCGCACAGCGACCTCGCGCGCAAGCTGCGCGTCTCGGGAATCGCCGAGGTGGAGAAGCGCAAGAAGATTCGCGATTTCCTCGAGCAGATGCACCACGTGAAGGCGCAGGTCAAGGGCCAGGCCAAGGACAAGTTCCTCGAGCAACTCAAGACCTTTTCATGTAGGTGGCGTGCTGCAACTCCCAAATATCATGAGTGGTACTGCCGCTCTCTGACTCTCGCTGTCTTGTATTCCTACAGATGTGCAGCAGGGCATTGGCAACATTGTGGAGCTTTTCAAGTGCCTCGACGACCGGGTCCTCGCTCCTCTGCCGACAGAGTCCACGCTTTCGTCACCGCTGTCGGGAGGGAGCTCTCCGGTTTCTGTGGCGCACTTGCTCGTGACGATCGTACATTTCTGCGTCCAGGTGATCCGCAGCAACCCGAGCGACCCGCCGATCGTATTCACTGCCGACCAGGTTGAGAAGCTCCGCGTGTTCGTCTCGAACCATTTGGAGCCACACTTCCGAAAGCCCAAGCGACGATCAAAACTCATGAACACGATCGATTCCTCGTTCATTGGGTGGAAAGCCCACGCGAGAGGTGTTGCTTCTCCAGTGTCGTCACCAACAGCTGAGGCATCGGCGCAGAGCTTCTTGAGCACGCTGCTCAAGGTGAAGCGACGACGGTCGTCCGTGGAGAAAGACGCATCTGGGCGGAAGTCATCGTTCAACCAGTCAGTACCCAGGACCGGGGGTGATGTCAGAGCTCCTACCGCCAGGGTAAAAGTAGGAACACCACATTCAAAAGCTGATAAAAAGCCACAGAGTGGTGCAGAACGAGGTCAAGAGGAAGGTGATAGCGAGGATGAAGACGACGGAGACGATGGCGCTCAGGTCTCGAGTGAGAGCGACACGGAGGATGTGCGTCGCGACATCAAACGCAGCGAGAAGGACACGCTCCAGCAGGTCGAGGCGCTGCTCAAGACATTTGACGCGAAGCAGCGCATGAGCCAGGACGCCCAGCAGTCCATTGCTGCTGCTGCGAAACTCAAGCACCGACTGAACGGTGCAGGGAGACACGGAAGTCTGCACCTCATGCCGGTTCGTGAAGGGAATTTGGATCCAGATGCAGCGCACGACACTCGCCAGGAGCTTGGTGAGCTGATGGCTATGGCGGGTACAGTGTGCGACAAGAGCGCGAGATTCGACGCCATCCACGCGTTCTTCCGAGAGAAACGGCGGCGCGAGCGCCAGGAGCAGCAGCAACAGCGCGAAGTGCTCGCGCTCTTGGCGGAGGCATCCTACAGCACGAGGAGCACCGCTGGCAACAGCAGCAACCACCACAACACGGAAACTGGTGCTGGTCATGTGCGTACCCAAGCAACAGTTCAATACGGAGGTATTGACAGTAGTTCTGTTGGTGGAGCTGGCCAAGGAGGGAAGACGGGTGGACCTGGTCGCTCCAAGGTCGCTGCACCCTTGACGATGCGCAAGCGCAGCAACGGCGTCGCGGCATCGGCTCTGCACTCGGTCATCCAGCAACAACAACAACAGGTTGAAGCTCAAGCTCAAGCCACCAGCACCCCGGCTGGCACCATAGCCCAGCCTTCATCAGCGAGTCTCATCCGCGAGCCCTTGCGTCCCAAGACTGTGAGGTGAATGACCAGCTGAACCTCAGTCCCCCAAAGTTTTGGTTTCGTTTGAATCGTTTTTGCATATAATAGTCGGGTCGAGCCTTGTTCATAAATCAAACCCGAGCCTTCCTTTCATTTCCTATCACCACCTCCCTGCCTCTTGTATCCTCTATCAGCCGAAGCACGCGCGCATGAACTTGTTGTAGTCCACGCAGGCGTCCTCCTCGTGGTCAAACTGCCGCAGCAGGTCCAGAAACGTCTCGTCGCTCACAGGCAGCGCGTACCACTCGAGTAGCTGGCGGAAGTGCGCGGTGCTCACCCTTCCGAGATTCAGCTTGTCGAGCGTCTTGAAGGACGAGTAGACCACCTTCCACTTGGCCTTGACGCCCTGGCGTAGCGCGTCTGGGATGCCGCCGCCTGAGCTGCTAGCAGCTGTTGATCCGCCATTCCCATTGGCGCCGTTCTTGCGAGGTGAGGTGAGATTACCACCGATGGAGAGACTCGGCAGCAGCTCGGCGTTGCCACCACTGGAGTTGCTGTTGATACTGAGGTCGCTCATGGAGTTGGTGAGGTAGCGCAAGTACTCGTGGTAGTGAATGCGGCCGTTTTGCTCGATGTCGTACTTAAGTTGCAGACGCACGATCTCTTCCTGGTCCAGCAGCACGCCAAACTCCTCAAACACCTTGCGGAAGGAGCTCGCCGTGACACTGCCGCGCCGATCGCTGTCGATCTGCTGGAACGCACGCGCCACTTGCTTCCACTTGGTCTTGCCCTGGGCCTCTAGCTGGCTCTTGATCTTGCGTTCCACCACGGCGGCGGCCGCTGCGCCGTTGTTGAGACCACCGCCGCCACCCATTCGCGGCTTCTCGATCGCGTTTGCGACCGCATTCGCAGCGGCAACGTGACCTCGACTCATAGTTGGACGTGCGTTAGCGTGATGGTTGCGCATCGCTGGTCGCGGACTGATACTGATCGCGCTGTAGTACGAACAGTTGCTCGAGAGGTCGCTCATGCCGTCGATCTTGTCCGGGTCCCGTCCGCCGTGCGCGTGCAGGAACTGGAGGTACTTGACGCGTCCGCACCGGTTGCCCTGGTCGTCCTCGTCTTCGAACTGCGAGAGCAGCTCACGAGCCGTAGTGTCGTCTACGCTGATCTCCAGGCGCTCGAGCACGCGCCGGAGCTCCGGATACGTCAGCAGGCCGCTCTTGCCCGGGTCCATGCGTTGGAAGAGCTTGTACGTGACCTTTTGCTTGTCCATACTGCTCGTGAGGTGGTGACGCATGGCGTCCCGCGCCTGGTAGACGTCCATGAGGTTGGCTGCGAAGCTCAGCTGGTCACCGTACCTGTCTCCGTCTTCACCTCCACAGTCTTCATCAACATCATCGTCGTCGTCTTGGAGCACGAGCCCCTGAGCCTGGAGCCCTGCCTTCTGGTCAAAGTCCAGCAGAAAGCCGCGGTAGTAGAACAGGTGACTCTGCGAGACGTACTTGCTGAAGAACGCCATGCTCACGATCGTCTCCTTCCACTTGCCGCCGTTGAGCTCCTTGCAAAGCTTGTAGAATGTGCCGAGGGCCACAAACCCTTTCTTGTCCTGGTCCTCGTTCGCCAGCAGCGCATCGAGGGACCGGATGTTGAGCTGGAAGAAGTCACGCAGCCGCTTCTCTTCCTGGTCGCGCTCCATCTTGTCGGCGTCCGTGAACGCTATCGCGTGCGACCCTCCATCGCCATGAAGGAGTCGTGGTCGTCCTTTGCCGTCGGCGCGTGGTTGCTGAGCCTTCTTCGCCTTTGAGGAACCACCACCGCCATCTGAGCTCGACGAAGACTCGAGCCCCGGGTCCTCGTAGTCGGTCAGGAACGAGTTGTAGCGGATCAGCACGTGGTCAGACGCCAGGTTCTTGTCCTCGTAGAAGAAGCAGAGGAACGCCACCTGGTCGTCCAAGAGCCTCATGAGTTGGTGCAGGATCAGCTTGAACTCGGTCGCGAGCACACGGCCCTGGCGCCGCGCGTCCGCCTTCCAGATCGTCTCCTTGAGATTCTGCCACTCGGCCGCGTTCATCTGCGCGCGCTGCACGCGGATGCTCCAGACCATCACGAGCGACTCGGTGGGCGACTTGCGGAACGTCTTCTCCGTTAGCACGTGCACATCCTGCTGGAAGAACTCGACCGGGTCTATCACGCTCTGCCGGTAGCTCTTCACGAGCGTGCGATAATTCATGAACTGGTTTACGTGCGAGCCGCAGGTGCGAAACAGTACCGAGAAGCTCTTCTTCGGCAGGTCGCCCAGGTACTTGGCCAACACGCGCAGTAGCTCGGCGGAGGCCACGAGCCCGGTATTCCGCGGATCACTCATCTCGAGCTCCACATAGATCGCGCGCCAGCTCTCGTCGCTGAGGCGCGAAAACGCCTCCTTGAGCTCATTGCCGGGGGACGAGAGCGCCAGGCGGTTCTTGTTGGCGCCTTTGACATCCTTATGGCCCGTGAACACGAGCGAGCTGTTCTCCTGTAGGTTCTTCTTGATCGCCGCGGCGCTCGGCTTGATCACGTCACCGAACCTGGCGAAGAACTCGTTGTAGTCGATCACGCCGTCGCGGTTCGTGTCGAAGTGCGCCATGAGCGCGTCGGTCTCGTCCTGCGAGACCACGAGGTTGAAGTTCTGCAGTACGCGCGTGAACTCGGCGGCGGACATGAGCCCGTTGCCGTCCTTGTCGAGTGCCAGGAACGCCTTCTTCACGTCCGAGTACCGCGCCGCGATCTTCTCGTTCAACACGATGTGCAGCTGCTCCATATACAGCGGGTCCATCGCCATCGATGCTTTCGACGGGGAGGTTGTGCTCGTAGCAGATACCTTTTTGGACTTGCCACCCAGCGCAGAACTGACCCCAGGCGAGTAGAGCGTGTTGCTGACAACTGGCGCAGAAGAAGCACCATCGCCGATGCCGTAGCTCGGCGTCTTGCCAGCGATGATGCCGCGCTCGAACACGAGCGAGTTGCTCACAGAGTTCGGGTCGCTGTGCTGGAAGTCCGTGCCAAAGTAGGCCAAGAAATCATTATAGTCAATGATGCCCTCGCTTCGTGGGTCAACTCGGAGCACGAGCCCTTCGAGCACGGTGCTGGGCACTGGGATCTGGAGCTCACGACAGAGATTCGCGAACACGTGCTTGGGCAACTGGCCCTTGTGCTGCGGGTCAGCGGAGCGGAACGTGTTACGCACGGTCGTCCAGGACACGCGCAGTCTCTCGCCCAGAAGCGTCTCCAGCTGGTGGACGATGTGTGCGTGCATGGTACTGAGCTTCTCGAGGTGGTGCATGAGCCGGATCTTCTTGATCTGCGTGCGGTTCGTGCCGGTCTTGTTGAGCGCTGTCTGGCGGAGCAGCTGCACGAGTTCGTCGACAAAAGCATCGTATGCGAGCCCCATGTCGTTGTTCTCTTCGTACTCGTAGAGCAGCGTCTGGACCTCATCGTTTGCGACCGCGATGCCGTAGCGCGCGAACGCCGAGACCACGTGCGCCAGTGTGACCTGCACTTTGCTCATCGCGATGTCGAAGTTGCTGTCCAGGTTCCGGATGTCGCCGCTCAGGATGATCGGCTTCTTGCGCAGTTCCGGCGGGTACTTGGGCGGCGCTTCGGTCGGACGGATGAGCTCAGTGTTGGCCTTGTTGTTCGGACTATTCAGATCAAAGCCGAGCGAGAACGGGTTGCCCAGACCCCCACGCTGTGGAGATTTGATGGGCGAGACGCTCAGCGTGTACGTCCTTCCAGCTCGTGATGCTGGCGACCCGAGCGGCTTCCCAGGTCCATTATTGGTACTGCTGTTGTTGCTGTTGTTGGCGCCTTTCTTCACTGGACGCGGAGTCACGGACGGTGCGAGATGGCTCTGCATTGTACGCAACGCAGCATGAAGTGGGCAAGGTCAAACCTAGATACGCCTCTCTACCAAGCCCTGGAGGTGACGAGGGTGAGGTTGCCTGACGACTGATTTGTACGACGGCGCTGGAAGAGGAGCTCTGAGTGCTGTGGATGACAACGCGGAGGCTTAGATGAGCTGTGCTGTGCTGGGTGCCATGAGGGGCTAAATGAAGAGCAGCTCGCGTATTCTTGGCGGCTAAAAATGAGCTCAGGCGTTGACCAACAGAACAGTATCAGAATGCTTTGACTTGATCAGTAAGCATCGCTGGAGCTCACGAAATGACTGAATCGACTCCAAGCTCGCGGCCAGCGGCTCTCATCGAAATTAGAGCGTTGAAGCTTGTTGCATCTCGTTTACACACAGTCACATATACGCCTTCTATGGCTCCGCTTCCTCCATTCTTCGTCTTCAACAACCTACTTTCAAAGTATCTATCCTCCCCTGACTTGTAGACAATGAGGAGGTCTAGATCAAATCTCACAAACATCTCCCGACCTTCCATGAGAGGAATTGGTTTTGTCCTCTTCTACAGAGGCTTAGAGGCTGCTGCTCGCCGTCAGCAGCAGACTCATTGTCAACGAGCCAGCGAGCAAGAGGACCGGCGATGATGCTCCAGCCGAAACAGCAGCGCTCGTGGTGGTTTTCTTGGAGGCTTCGGTAGCTGTTGGGGTCGGCGCCGGCGTGTCTTCGAACGTGAGGTCGTCGCTGCCGTCCCTGTCGTTAATGATCGCGACTCCGGACTCCTCCGAGCCTTCGCTTAGGGCTTCTTCTTCCTCGGAGCCAGAGGTGGAGTTGTTCTTGTCCAGGAACTTGCCGCTGCCGGAGGCGCCGCTCGGGTCGAGCTTGAAGTCCTCGTCCACCGTGAGCTTTGGGAATGAAAAGCCCTCGGGCGCCGCCACGCACGAAGCGTCCCCGTTGCTCTCGCAGATCTCGCAAACCTGGTAGTAGTTGATGCGCTTGCAGCCGTTCGGCGCCGTAGCGCACTGGATGTTGTTTTCGTAGCAGGGCGGGTTCGCCTTCTGCAGCTGCGCGACGCTCGGCAGCGCGGTCATGGTCACCGCGTTCTGCTTGACCATCTTGTTGTAGAGCGTGACCATCTTCTGGAAGCGCGCCTGGTTCGCCTTGGGGTTCGTCGGATCCTTCCAGAACGGCAGCGCGGCGTTCACCGTGAGTTTCTGCGAGTCCTGCTCGTTCTCGGCGTCAAATTCGACACCGCCGGCCTCGCAGAACTCCTTCAGACTCGCGTACTTGTCGCCCGTCTTCTTGTTCGTGAGCGACGTGATGCCCACGAGGTCGTCCAGCTTGATGTACCCGAGCACCTTGTACGCGAACGTGCACGCGAGTCCGTCGGGCGAGCTGCCGAACGGACACAGTCCACCTGGTTGCGCGGCGCGGCACTTGTCTGTCTTCTCCGTGCGCGTCGTGCCTGGACAGCTGTTGGGGAACGAGAACCAGTACGTGTTCGGGTACGGCGCACGGAAATCGGACTCCTTGCTCTCACTGCCCACGCATGGCCCGAGGTTCGGCTCGCCATTCAGACCGTTGAACTGGTTGCACTCCTTCGACAGCTCCTCGCCGCTCGTGGGCGTGCACCGGTTCACGTCCATGGCCACGTACGGACAGTACTCGATCGTGGGCGAGTACGCCTGGTACTGCGCCACCGAGTTGGTTGTCTGCGCGATCTGCATCTCGTAGAACACCACGTACTCCATCTTGTTCTTGCGTTCGCACTTGACGCTCTGCTCGTTCACGTTGATACCTTCCGCCTGGACGTACATGAGCGCTCCCTCGACGCTCGCCAAGTTGACCGTGTCCAGCGCGCCGCGGTGCTTCTCCTCGAACGTACTGCCGAACTTGGACACGTACGCGCCGTGGTCGTCGTCCCAGAGCGGCTCGTCCGACTGCACACGCGCGATGATGGACGTCACAGTCTTCATTTGCCACGCCGCGGCCTTGGTCTTGCTTGGAGCCTTGGTCTTGCTGGCCGAGGACTTGGTGGCCGTGGGCTTCTTGGTCGTCGCAGGCGCCTTGGTGGCAGGCGCGGGTGTGGAGGAGGAGGCGTCGCTGGTGCTGCTGCCATTGCCCGCCGTGTTCGACTCGCTGGTGCTGCTACCAGCGCCGCTTTCCACGAGGTTCACCACATCCGCGAACGTCAGCGAGCTGGTGCCCGTGAGCGTCACGCCCTGCGCGTCCGCGGCATTGCGGTTGGCTGTGAACGCGGCGAGCAGCAGAGCACTGACAGCGATTCTATGGAGGCGCAGCATGATCAGTCGGTCAGGTGGGTAGGTAGGTCGGCAGGTCTTGCCTGGTCTGGTCTGATGTGGGGATTAATTTCGCGCAGAGGGGCGGGACGACTGGCGTGTGCGCTGCTAATGAAATTGACGGTGTACTCCGACTGCGGAGTTTGGACCTGCGCGAGGGAGAAGAGAGAGCGAGTGCGGCAATGAAGAGCTCCGTCAGGTGGCGCGAGGGAAGCGCATGCAGAGGCGCGGCGGCGGCGAGAGGTGGACCCGATCACTGTCCCTTTGACATGCTGCCCGTGAACCATCTGGCTTGATGGCGGGAGTGGACGAAGTGAAGCCAACTCTGCTGGTTGAACACGGAGGGAGGTGGAAAATGGGGCTTTGTAAATACCAAGTGTCGATTGCATAGCTTTGTTTTGATATGTGAATGAGGGTTTTTGAGGTTAGTAAACTCTGCGTAGAAAGCACGTTGGCTGCATTTGATATGGTGACTGAGTCTTCACAAAGACAGATGGAAAGATGGAACTTCTTCTACTCCACCGTCAAGGAATTTCAAAGTCAGATTTAAGAAGCTGCAGGTGCCGATGATTGAATGCTGTGTTAAAGCACTTTGGAAAACTGCTTTTTATTTCAAGATCGTTATTACATTCTGAGTCTTAATTGTGATCATCTATACTTGACCTGGAAAGCTCAAGTTTCAAAGCCGTTTTAACACTGCTACAGGCATTTGCGATGTGTCACGATTTCAGCATTTCGTTTCTCGAAAAAATCCGATTTGGACTATGCATACAAAGGGGGTAAAAAACAAATAAATTAGATATACAGTCAGACAAAAAGTGCTAAATAGGATATGCACTTAGAGAATATTAATAGTTTAGTGAATTTTCCCTAATGTAGGACAAAGCTGCATAAGATAGCGAATATGTGTAAAAAGAGGCGAGCGGCGGCTGTACAGAAGCACGTGTCAGTAACCACGACCGCTGCGGTAGTGGCAACAGTATTGGAGAAACCGCAGGGCTCATGCATCTCGCCTGTCCAAAAATTCAGTACCACCACGACCAAATTGGACGCAGGCCAGGAGTGGTCGGTCGTCCGCATCGGTCGATGGAGCTGCAAAGTAAGATACGTGCCATCACCACGAGATATGGAGGGACTAAACGACTGAGTGTACCTGAACTCATTGAGGGTTGAATGAGGTATCAGAGGTTGTGCCGAGTGGGTATCTCTCGGCCAGTTATTGGGAATATAGTGGCAACCAACTTTCTGCAAGACGTCATCCAGAAGGTTGAGCTCTGGGCGGCGGGGATCTTTGCTGGCCTAAATGCTTTTGTTTGTGTCCATTGCCAGATTTGCAGATTTGTCGGTCATCTTGTTGAAATGTCAACGATGGTGCGTCCATGGAAGTGTTCCAAGACCGCATATACAGAGGGTGAAGATGTTCACAGCGCGGTGGTCGATTGCGGCACACTTGGAACTTGGTTGATTACAGTATTAGAGTGCTGACCTCCCTCACAGCCCATTTGTAGTTGCGCGCAGCTTGGAGACCGTAAAGAAGTTTACAATATTCAGTGATACTGTTCGTGATGGGGAGCATAAAGTCAGCGGTGATGATATGGCACACCATTCCAGTGAGAACTTCACGACATTAACGGCAACTTGGTACTCAGAGAGAGAGAGAGAGAGAGAGAGAGAGTGGTGTGGCTGTAGAGTGATGCACACTGAGATTGCGCTGTTGCAGAACCTCGAACTGCACTCCATGCACACTGACATTCTCTGCCACGCGCAAAAATGTTCCGACGCTAAGTTCCCTTTCATCCGCAGCATTACGTGCACCGCGGCACATCCTGGATAATTAATTGGTCGATGCAAATGCATCAAGACGTCTTGTGCATGCTTGTCCTATATATCTGGCGTTTCTGATATTTGTTTTTGTTTGTACCCATCCATAGAATATAGTACATGGCGCGTCCCTTTCATTCGTGAATGACTTCGACAGCAGCATTGCGAGTCCTTTAAACTGCAACGGCACCTTGAGTCAGGAAATAGTGCACCATTGCGAGATTGTGGAGTGACTGACACTCAGCAATTGTGCTGGCAGAACCAGCTTGTCGCGAGTAGTAAACAGCAAACAGCCTCTGCCGCTTGCCGAAATTTGTTCTGACGCTGAGTTCTCGTTTGAGGCTCCAAGAGCTGAGAGCTGTGGTTTGCTTGGGTCTGTATGCATGCATGATGTATGCATGAAGAGATGCCAACGGAAGAGAGTGCAATTAGAGAGTGCAATATTCCGCACCCACGCTGTTTTCCGACCGGCCGACCGACCGATCTGTGGAAAATCCGCTCGATTACACACAGTCGCTCTGCCACCTTACTCTAGGACCTCATGCTTAACAGTTTTGCTGGAATGCGACATTTCGAACCTTAAACTAGGATGTGGTCTAGCAAAGCTTCCCCCCAAAACAGAAAATATCAGGCTCTTGGCTTTGATTGGGAAAGCTGCTTGCTTGCTTTCCCAATCAAATCCAGCAGCACCCAAGAGCTAAGCTCCCATGTTGCTGTTTGAACGGGCGGCTCACTCTCGAATCCGCCCTCCGTCGCGCACCCGCCCCCGACAGAAGACAAGACAAGCACCCAGACAGACAGCATGCTGCGCCAGTTCACGGTCATCAGTGCCCTCGTGGCCACAGCACTCTCGGTGGGCGACGCCGCGCACTTCCACCTCAAGGTGGGCACCGTCAAGGCGGCGGATACGACCGCGGCCAGCTCCAGCGGCTCCAGCGCCAGCGCCGGCGACGCGACCAACCCGAACACCTGGCACATGAAACAGGTCACCTCCATCCAGGCGCGCGTGCAGGGTGACGCCCCAGTATGGGACGCCACGTCCAAGGCGTGGCTCTCCATGTACGGCAAGACCGCCGAGGAGAAATACCGTAGCGTGATGGACACCGTCAACACCGCCAGCGTTGAAGGCGCG
>JAADVO010000843.1:0-13996 GCA_023335655.1 Globisporangium spiculum
GACAATCGCAAATTATTGGTTTTATGACGATGCGACAAATAACTCGTGCTGTGAAGTGTTTTACAATGCACCTTATTGATTGGCTAAAATCGCGATACGACAATTACCTGAACACGACAATTGACTCGAGGATTACGGTAGTATTAAATTGAATTGCTAATGTAAAGGTATGGTTAAAGTAGTAATTTGAAACTGCTAATCTACTTTCCAAACACATTATCAGTATAAATGATCGAGTGTTAATTTGAGCTGCTGATCCAGAAAGTATTAGTTTGAAACTGCTATTCTCGGACGCTCCTGTGTTTGCATACTGACCTACTTGCCCACCGCGCGCTTGTCCGTACGTCGCCAGAGGAAGAACGCACCGACGAGACGGAACGCGACGTTGAGCACCGCGAGGATGAGGCAGTCGAACCACATATGGTGGAGCTTGACGCTGTTGTTCGCGAGCACATCGACGCCCGTGGTCGCGATACAGCGCTGCGCCGTGGGGTCGCACTCGATCGAGTCGATCTTGGTCCAGAACGCGCGCATGAGCGCGTGGAAGCAGTACTTGATGGGCGAAATCTGCTGAAGCCAGATGAAATAGTCGGGCGTGCTGTCACTGTTGAGGAAGAGGCCGCCGAAGAGCAGGAACGGCAGGATGAACAGGATGCCGAGGATCGGCGCCACGTCTACGCGCTTGGCGAGGCACGACACCATGTATCCGAGGCCCGTGGCGCAGCTCGAGAGCAGCGAGATGACGAGGTAGAACGAAAAGAAGACCTCGGCGTCGTTGCCGAAGCCCACCATGAAGTAGCATGGCAACAAGAAGATCGCGGGGAAGAAGAGCTGGAACGGCAGCTCGCTCAGGTTCTTGGCAAAGTACCACACGAGCACGTTGTAGAGCCCACCGTTGTGCTCGCGGAGCACGAGCGGGATCTCGAGCGGCACGCTGATGAACTCGGGGTTTGCCGAGCTGAAGAACTGATTGACTGCGATGAAGAAGATGGAGCCTGTGAAGTCCTGGATACCCTTCTGGTCGTTCTTGAGCTGTAGGAAGATGAGTCCGATCATGATCGTGATGAAGAGCGTCGAGCCGATGCGTGCCTTGAAGCCGATGACGTCGCGCACGAGGCGCAGCCAGTTGCGCTTGCAGAGCACCATGGTTTGGATGACGACCCCGGGGGCGTACTCAATGCTGCCCTCCTTGTCAAAGTTGAGGTCCACGACGCCCTGGCCGCTCTTGGTTAGGTCCCCACCCGTCTGCTTGTGCACATGGTCGCGCCAGCCGACCACGAGCTGCTGAACGCGGTCCTTGGAGTCCGGCTGGTCGTCCATCACCACGAGCTGCTTCATGAAGTAGTCGGTTGGGTTCATGAACGACGGACACTGGTGGCCCTGCTTGGCAAAGTACTCGATGCTCTCGGATGCCTTGCCGTTGTACACTGTGCAGCCGTCCACGAGCAAGTAGAGCTTGTCAAAGATGTCGAAGAGCTCGGACGATGGCTGGTGGATCGTCGCGATCACGGTGCGACCCATACGAGCGAGGTCGCGCATCAAGATCACGACGGTCTCGGCCATGAAGCTGTCGAGGCCCGACGTGGGCTCGTCGACGAAAAGCAGCGACGGGTTCGTGAGCAGCTCCGTCGCGAACGAGAGCCGCTTGCGCTGTCCGCCCGACAGCCCCTTGACGAGCGCGTCGCCGATCGGCGTGTTAGTCACTTTGGTGAGCCCGAGCTCGCTGATGATGCTCGAGACGCGCTCTTTTCGCTCCTCCTTCGTCGAGACCTTGCCCATACGCAGTTCCGCCTGGAACGTCAAGTGCTCCACGACCGTCAAGTTGGCGTAGAACAGGTCGTCCTGCATCACGTAGCACGAGTGCCTGGCGACGCCCTTGGACCACTTCTTGCCGTTGACGAGGATGTTGCCCGTGCACTCGCGGTTGCGCGCCGAGATGCAGTCGAGCAGCGTGCTCTTGCCCGCGCCGGACGGACCCATCAGCACCAACAGCTCGCCTGAGACGGCTTCGCCCGAGACGCTCTGCAGGATCTTCTTCTCTTCGAACTTCTTCGTCGCGGGGTTCTTGATCTTGACATTGAAGTTGACGTTCTCCCACGTGATGTTGAGTTTCGGGATCTGCGACGCGCTGAGTGTGCCAGCGTTGCTCTGCGCGCGCTGCTTGCGCCCCACGTCGATGGCGATCTGTGCCGGTGGCGTGTCGTCTGTGGGTGTAACAGCGGTAACCCCAGCAGGCGGTGTACCAACGGTCTGCTCGGCAGACGGCGCCTCTGTGTTTGTGATGACTGCTGCCATGGCTCAAGAAATGATTGCTGTTGGGCTGGCGGAGAAGGAAGATGAATTCGCAAATGAGAGAGCAGATGGTGGTGCTTACTTGGTGAGGGTTTGCACCCAAGAGGTAGCAGCACCATCGTCAGCATAAGAACGACAACCTATAGAGGGAAACCCAAGTGGTTGTGTCCAGAAATAAGCAGCGCATCTTTTCTCTTCCCACACATGGAGACGGAGCCCTTGCAAACTGTTGTGGCGACGCTGCTGCAAGGCGCTCGCCGCATGCGGACAGAACACGATGGAAGCTCAAAATGAGTGGAGATATAATCGTATCCGAACGCAAAAGCGAGAGGATCCTCTGGGAGTTGGTGGCTCACATCACACCAGCACGTTCAAACGCGGAAATAGCTTGCTGTCTGCGCGTAAAAATACGACTTTCCTGTCAGCATGGCTACACCACATCAACATGGCTACATTCCTCAAACGTTTCACCCAAAAACAGTGTGTTTTGGGTGCTCAGGCATTGAAAGCGTTGGAGTGATATAGGCGCTTTCAAATAGTGATTTTGAGCCAAAGGGGTGCTTCTTCCCTGAATGCACACCCTGTGCATCAGCTTCCCTGTGAATTGAGTACATTTAGGATATTCCGATGGGGATGTAGTCCGCACCGAAGCCCACCGAATTCCAGCAGGAGGATCCGCTTTCGCTGCTGCATGTCTGCGTGTCAAACACGGTTCGGCCTGCGGTGCGGCTCCTGTTCACTAGTGGCACATATTCATCGTTCGTGTGACCGGATACAAGCAGTGGACGAAGTGGTGTGGTATACATTTAATAATATTATGTCTTTGTTATGTCACTCTTGGTTTATTCAAGTCAAAAAGATCTGTGCCAGGAGCCTCTCTGCACCACCCTTGCCGAATCCGACTTCGCGAGTGTACACAGAACCGTTGTCGTCAGGTTGGATTCATGTAATGAGAGCCCTCCTCACATTGGAAGCCGACTATTCAAATTAGTCCACAAGAAGGTTCAGCATTTTGACCGGCTCAGCGTTCGGTGTGTGCATCGCACTCAGCTCAGCTCTTCCACCAGATACCAGATGTCAACTTGCGCCGCGGTCTAAGAGAGAGAGAGAGAGAGAGAGAGAACGAGCGAGTGAACGAACGAGCAGATGGTGGTGCAATGGAGACGAAAGAGAGCCACCACTTTGTCCAGGTGGACATCCCAAACCTCCCTTGGGCGTTCCTACGGCAACGACGACCGAGAGCCCCAAGCTCACGCTCGAGTGGCAGAGCCTGGTGCTGAAAGTCTGTGAAGAGCTCGCCGACCAATCAGCTAGAGGAGAAAGTGATCCTGAACGACGTGAGCGGTTTGGCGCGGCCCGAAGAGCTGCTCGTGATCATGGGACCCTCGGAGGTCGTCATGAGCATGCTGCTGGACTGTATCTCGGGACAAAACGTGGTGGTGGAAGGCGCGATCACGGTCAACGGCGCCAAGTGGACCAAGAGCTTCAAGCGCTTCGCGTCCTACGTCATGCAGGACGATCTCTTCTACCGCACGATCACGGTGTGCGAGCACCTAATCTATCAGGCGTGGCTGCACATGGGACGCACCTCGACAGTCGAGCAGTACACGACGCGTGTGGACACGGTGCTGGAAGAGCTGGGCTTGAACAAGTGCCGCAGCACACTCATCGGTGACGCCACGTATCGCGGCATCTCGGGTGGCGAGCGCAAACGTCTCTCGTTCGCCACGATCCTCACGAACCCATCGCTGCTGTTCGTCGACAAGCCCACCTCGGACTTGGACAGTTATATGGCTGAGACGGCCGTCCTGGAGCTGCAGCAGCTCGCTCGCGATGAACGCACGATAATCGCGACGATCCACCAACCATCGTCCAAGCTCTACACGCTGTTCAACACGCTCTGTCTGCTCTCCGAGAGCTCGACGGTCTACCACGGCAAGGCCAAGCACACGGTGGACTACTTCGCGCAGCTGGACTTCCAGTGTCCCGGGTTTGCCAACTCGTTCGACTACTTCATGCGGCAGCTGGTTGTGCTGGACCGAGACAAGGACGACGCTGACATCCAGCGCGGCAGCTGCTCAAGGGCGAGTGGGCCAAGCGACAGCAGCAGCAGCAAGAGGGATGTGGCATTGCAGCACACAAACTGCCGCAGATCTTTGAAGAAGAAGATCAGTCCTCCAACGAAGACGGACGCCTCGGGACGCTCGGCTAAATGGTTGTGATCTCCAGCCGTAACATCGTGCGTCTCGTGCGCGACTGCATCACCTTCCAGGTGGGCGTACTCCAGAACCTCTTCATCGCGGTCGTCGTCGGCTTCATCTACTTGCAGCTGGACTTGAACCAGAAGGGCGTGTAGAACTTCGCTGGCGCGTTCTCCGTGGTCGCGGTCAACCAAACGTTTGTGTCCGCGAGTCCGCTCTTCGTCGCGATCCCCACCGAGCTGCTGATGATCCTGCGCGATTACCGCGCGGGACTCAACCACCTCGCGGTCTGGTACCTCTCCAAGAACCTGAGCGAGCTGCCACTGCAGATCTCCCTGCCGTCCATGCTCTTCGTGCCCACGTACTTCCTCATCGGCATCTATCAGGGCTTCGACACGTACATCTTGCTGCAAATCATCATGATGCTCGTGAACTTCGCCGCCGTCGGGCTTGGGTACCTCGTCTCGTGCCTTTACAGACGTATGGACATCGCACCGATTGTCGGCATCGTGATCCTGCTGCCGTTCATGCTCTTCGGTGGCCTATTCCTCAACGCCGACGACGCGTCAAAGTACTTTGTGTGGATTCAGTACATTTCGCCTATCAAGTTCGGCTTCGAGGGCTCATGAAGGCCTTCTGGCGCGAGATCGAGAGCATCCCGTGTGACGCTGGGAGGGCGTCCTGCGTCGCGCACAGGCAAAGAGGTGCTCGAGGTCTACAGCATGGGCGGCTCGTCGGCATTCCTGGATGCGATCGTGCTGCTCGCCCTGGGTCTCGCCTTCCACGTCGTCGAGTTCCTGGCACTGTGGGTTAACGTGAAGGGAAAGAAGTAGGTAGCTGTTGGGACCTTGCAATAAGGCTGTCTGTCTATTTGGTTATGGCTGTTAGGGGGAGAAGACACACAGAGAGAAATGTTCATCATACATACAGGTAGCGTTAACGTTTGTTGCCTAACCTTGGCACTTGCGTTGCTTAGCTTAGCTGCTGGCTTCCTCGTCGTCCGCTGCCTTGGACGGCTTGACGTTCTGGTTCTGCCACTTAGTCTCCTCTTTGCCTTCCTTCAGCGCCGAGTAGCGCGCCGCCACGAACAGAAAGTCGCTCAGACGGTTGAGATACCGCATCACGGACGCGTCCACGTCTCCGGCGCTCGCGAGTGGCACCACGCGGCGCTCAGCACGGCGACACACGGCGCGCGCCACGTGTAGGTGTGTGGACGCGAGCCCACCGCCTGAGGGAAGGATGAAATTCTTGAGCGGCGGTAGCGCAGCGTCCATCTCATCGATCCACGCCTCGAGCGCACCCACGTTCGCTTCGTCAAACGTGCCGGCGCGGTTCTTCTTGCTCTGCGACGCCGTGGTGAGTGGCGTGGCGATGCACGCGCCGACGTCGAAGAGCCGAGACTGGATTTGCTCGAGTTTGGGTGGCAGGAACTCGTTGGCGGCAATGCGCGAATACTCGACGGCCACACCGATCTGCGCGTTGAGCTCGTCCGTGTCACCCAGCGCCTTGAAGACCGCGTCGTCCTTGGGACGGCGCTCGCCCGAGAAGAGCTGCGACGTGCCTTTGTCGCCCGTCTTGGTATACACCTTCATGCCGCGCGAGAGCTGGAGAAAGAGCGGCTGGTGGGTAGCGACAACGACAGCTGCAGGGAGGAGGCAATTGGCTGCGGCTGTGGCTGTGACTGGCAGCAGGCGGCGGAGGCTCATGCGGCGTCAGTGGCGAGCGAGCGGATCGGCGAATGAATGAGGTGATGCGGTGCGCTGATGGTCGCTCGTTTCGTCGCTCGTCTCTTGGCATCAGCCGTGTTCCGCCAGTCAAACAGTGGCATGCGAGCGTCGAGCACGCCGCTGTCTCTAGCACGATTGGTTGAAAGTCATACATGTAGCATTTCAGCCAATGAGAGGCAGAAGAGGGAAAGAAAAGACACGCGACCAATGAGGAGCATAAACTGGGTGTTGATTTGGCTGCGCCATGATGATATTCAGATAGACAGACGGCCCGAGTTAGATTCACCACCGCCCTTGCTCAGTACAAGCACCACTATAATACCAGCAGCTCCGTAGCTCCTCAACAGCTCCCATTAGCTCATCAGCAGCATGAGCGGCGCATCGGCGTCCACCAAGGCGGAGCGCATGCCGCTGCTGCTCCCTAACAGCAGCGTGTACAAGCAGAACAAGGTGTCGCCGCTGCCGCAGCTCATCTCCGGCTTCAGCAGCGGCGACAACGACAACGACGCGGCGGACATCGACACGAGCGGCACGAGCGTGCGCAACCGGCGCGCGAGTGACCCCGTGACCTTCGACGCCATGATGCAACTGTCGGTGCCGCGCAACCTGCTGCAGCACGCCCAAGTGCGCGCGTTCGTGATCTGGCTCACCACGTCCTGCATCCTCTTCCTCACCAACCAGCTCACCACGCTCCCTGTGGGCTTCTTCCCGGCCTACGCGCAGCGCACCTTCGGCATGACGTCGGCGCAGCTCTCGCTCTTCTTTGCGGTCTACCCGCTCTGCATCATGCTCAGCAGCCCGCTCGCGGCGTCCGTGAGCCCCGCGGTGGGCCGCCAGACCGTCATCTGCGTCGGACTCGTGCTCAGCGGCGCCACGACCATCGCGTTCGCGTACACGAGCGCAATCTCCACACTCTTCGTGCTGCGCGTGCTGCAGGGTATCGGCGCGGGTGCGGCGGTGGTCGGCGCGTTCTCGATGATCACGGAGGAGTTCTCGGCGTCGATCGGCCAGATCCTGGCGATCCAGGAGTTCGTGGTCGCCGCGGCGTTCGTGACCGCGCCACCCATCGGCAGCTTACTGTTCCAGTACCAGGGCTACCAGCTGCCGTTCCTGGCGTCGGGCGTGGCGCAGATTCTCATGGTCATGGTCGTGCCTTTCCTCTTCATTGAGTACAGTCTCCCCGACGGCATGTACTCGCGCGGACCGCTGCTGCACAATGCGTCGTTCTACCTGCCGGCAAAGAGCGATCGCGTGGGCTTCTGCGACGTGCTCACACCCACGTGCGTCATCTGTCTGCTCTGCACCGTGTTCGCCATGGCGTCCTTCGGGTTCATCGATCCGTACCTGGGCTCGCATCTGCAGACCGTGCTCGGCGCGCAGCACTTTGCCGTTGGATTGGGCTTTGCGCTCAGCGCGTTCGTGTACTTTCTCGGCGGCATCGCGTACGTGTGGCTGAGTCGCAACTGCGGCTGCAAGCAGGTGATCCTCTTCGGATTGTTCCAGCTCTGCGTGGGCTTCTTCTTCCTGGGGCCGCCGCCATTCCTGGACGCGTTCTTCCACGACTATTCTCGTCTCTGGTCCATGCAGTGGCTCTCGCTCATGTTCATCGGCTGTGGCGCAGCGCTCGCCATTGCGCCGGGATTGCCGCTCACGCTCATGAGCGTCGCGACGTCCGAGCCGCAGGCGTTCAACCTGGTGATCGGCCTCTTCTCGGCCGCAATCTACTTGGGGCAGGCGCTCGGTCCGTTCATCGCGCTGCTGCTGCTCGCGGTGCTCCCGCAGTCACACTCGCTCAACTGCTTCGCGAGCAAGGAGAACGCATTCCAGTCGTGCGAGTCGGCGCTGCCGTGGGCATTCACGACCTACTCGCTGTTCGCGGCCGCGCTCTTCGTGTTTGTGGCCTGGAAGCTGCCGACGGGCGAAGCGATCGTCGAGCTGCTGCAGAACAACCGCAAGCGCTTCTCCCTGGCGCGCCAGACGTCCGAGTACGGCCAGTTCGTGTTCTTTGACGAAGAGGACTTTGCCGAAGAGGACGACGCGCGCGCTTGAGGTCACACAGTTCCATTTGCCCAAGGCCAGTTGAAGCACAACCAGTGGACAAAGCATTTCGTGTTGTTGACACCACCAGTAATTTAGTTTCTACTTTGTAATCTCACAATTGTATCCATTTCATAAGAAGCCAATGCATGCCACGCTGATGTGTCCACTGTCGGTGGACAGACATAAGATGAAATGGTCATCTTAAACAGAAAGCAATGTGTCCAGGAAGTGGACATTTAATGATCACTTGACAAGTACTAACATTTCACTGAGCACCTCTAACATCTGGCCTTTGGCACTCCAGCCATACCGCCTTTTACCCTTGCGTCGGCCTCAATAGTATTTTAGAAAGCCAGCCATGAGATCTTTGAGGAGCTCAAGTACACCCATCTCCTCGCTCTCGTATCCTTCGTTCACCAAGAACATGAATTCGGTCGGTCGCCACGCTCGAAAGTTCGTGAAACTCGCGAAGATCAGCTGCGCGTGGTTGGTGAAGCTGCTGGTGATCACCGATCTCTCTGCCGCAAACACTTGCACACACATGTACGTGGTGGCGCACTTCATGCTGCCGCAGTAAGTGATAAGCTGTGGCCAATCCTGCGCTGTATCATTCGCGAACAACACTCCAACACCCTGCGCGTAGCTTGGGCTCACCGGGTTGTGCCCGTGCACGATGTCGCTGATCGACTGCTCGCTCAGCATTTTGGAGCTGCGTCCATGGTCGTCGAACAGATCGCTGTACCATTGGTTCATGTCCTTGGTGGTCGAGCGGAAGCCTCCGGACCCGCTGATCGCCCCGCTGTTCATGTACGGACTACACTTCCCCGTCGTGATGTACTCGGTCGGTTTGTTATCCCCTTCGCTGCTGACGACGTAGTAGTCGACGTACTGGTTCACGTATCCTCGATTTACGCCGAGGAGACCCGAGTACGAGTCGTAGAGTGTGTCCGCGAGCCCGATCTTGTCGGAGATCAGCTCCTTCACGTACACCTCGAGTGCCTGGCCGCTGATCCTCTCCACCATGTAGGACAGCAGAACAAAGTTCGAGTTCGAGTACGAGTAGTTTTTGCCTGGCTTGAACACGAGCAGGTCATTGATGAACGAACCGATGTGGGCTCCGATCGAGCCCTTGTAGACTGCGAGGTCGTTCGCGCTTCGACGACAGTACTGGGGCTCGACGTTGTCGCAGTTGATCTCGTCGTCGATCCCATGTTGAGTAGGTTGATGAACGTGACGTTCTCGCAGGGCGAGCCGGGTGAGGCGTTCAGCAGCCGAGGGCACCAGCGCGTCTGGTTCGTGAACTCAAAGTTGGCAAGTCTTTTTGTGTGAGGTAATCGTTGACGGCGAGGGAGAGGTTGACGAGTCCGCGCTCCTACAATTGGTAGAGCGCGACCGATACGAAGAGCTTGGAGTTGCTTCCGATGGAGAAGACACTGCTCTCCTCCAGCGGCACGCTGAGCTCTTCGCTGGCGAGTCTGATCGCGTCCGCGAACTTGGGTTGGCCATCCGCACTAACGCCCACAACAGCGGAGAAGTTCTGGTCCTTGAACTTGCGAACCACAGTCTTCAGCTCAGCGACGTATGGCGGCTTGGACGGAGAGAACGAGGCGAGAGCGACCAGCACGAGGAGGATGGCGACTCCCGCGGCAGCAGCGATCTTGGCGCATGTCTACACTTTGCGCCTCCAGCGAAGCCTCTCCTCGTATTGCAGCAGGGACTCCTGGCGCATCGGCAGTTTCTCCATCACGTCGTCAGAGGTCTTCATTGCCAGCCTCGAGTGGTATGGTGTACTAGGAGGAGGGATCGGAGCAGTGCGCTTGACGTGGTGAGTTGGAGAGTGAACGTGTAGTTGACACGCGCTGAACAAGAACTAAAAACAAGTAAACGAGGATTGCCACACACATATATAGTAGCTGCCCAATATCTTGGACTTGTTAGTGTTGCTTGGTTGCGTGCTTGTTGAGGAGTGGACGAGGCTCACTCGCGCATGCTTTGTTCTTCATGCGTGATGAATGTATAGTGATATCAAACCAAACGTATATCAAATATAAGAATATATGCAGTTGGTGAGAAATACATTCGTAAACCTTTCTATTTGCATGTCATCTTTTAGTCAAACTGACGGACTGCTAGCACCTACGCTTAGGATATTGTCTTATATTCTATTCCAAAGACAATTGATGTATAGAAAGCCAAACCTTGTACAGCAGCAACCCCAAAACTCGACATCCACTGAAAAT
Organism: Globisporangium spiculum; assembly: GCA_023335655.1. NCBI lineage: Eukaryota > Oomycota > Peronosporomycetes > Pythiales > Pythiaceae > Globisporangium > Globisporangium spiculum. The sequence continues at coordinate 10,501 of JAADVO010000843.1, forward strand.
TAAATGCCCTTCAAAACCGTTTTGCTCGATAAACTACCATTTTCTCCTTCAAATAATGGCGCGAATCCTGCAAGCTCAATTCAAAGGCGCCGCAACGAAAAGCATCAGACAGGCACAGCTCGAAGGTGCTGACCACGCACAACGGTATGCGCAAACCACGAGCCCCACTATCCACCGTTGTCAAGAGGCGTGGTTCGCAGCGCAGTTCGCGATCGTCACCGTCATACGCAGCGCGCCGCCCAGCTCAGCGCCCAAGCACCACTGCCGTCACGCAGAGAAACCCCCCCAAGCGCCAGCGATGGCGAAGTCAGCGAATCAACGCTCGACTCCGAGACAAGTGCAGTCTGCGCAAGCAAATGAGGCTGATGAATGGGCAAAAGCGCGCGCTGCACAGTCATCGCACTGTACATCCAGACAAGACGCACAAAGCGCTGGGTGAGCGGGCCACCACCAAGGTCGCTCTACCTGTCGCTCTGCCACGAACCACTGTGCTCGGCATTCTGAAGTGCCTGCCACCGAGTAAAATGTTAAACCCATCACGCAAAGCCAGCCACAGCCTTCGATACCCACAACTGGAGGCCGCCCTCGCTGCATGGGTAAGCATTTATGAAAACCGCAATGCCCCTACCGTCAGTCAAGTAATCATTTGAGAGAAAGCGGAAAAGCTTCGCGGAGTGATGCTGGTGGGTACTGCATTCCCAGCACACATACCGTCCTCGGCTCGTACTGCGCTTTTTGAGATGACGTTCTCGGGCGGCTAGCCTGAGAAATTCCAGCGCCGGCGCCAGCTCGCGTCAAGATCAACGCATGGCGGGGCAGCCTCAGCACGGCGTGCCACAGTAGAAGAGGGCAGGCTTTTTCTTCAAAACGTGACGAATGGATACGATAAATGCGATGTATTTAACATGGGTGAGACTGCATTTTTCTTCTGTATGGCTCCACCAACTTCGCTGTCAAAAAGCAATTTGCTGGGTGGAAGAAAGCGAAAAAGAGGCTAACTGTTGCAGTGGCTGACAACGCAGATAGGTCGATCAAGCTGCCGCTGTTGTTTGTCGAAACCATCGCGAGGCCTCGCTGCTTTGGCGGGAAATCTGAAGCGGAGCACGGATTCGACTACTGCAGCTCCCCCAGAGGGTGGATGACCACCAAACTGTTCGGCGACTGGGTCAAACGCTTCGACGAGCGTATGCACAACGAGGCTCACAACGTTCTCTTGCTGCTGGACAAATTTTCCTCGCAACGATTCGAGAAGAAGCTCACGAACGTCGTCGTTCACATGCCCCCCCCCCCCCCCCCCCAAACACGACGTCTCACTTGCAGCCGCAAGATGCCGGCATTACTCAAGCGTTCAAGAAAGAGATCGACAAGGTAAAGAGACGCTACGCGGTTGACAAGTTCGACACGCTGATTGGTCGCGAGGGCGCCGACAAAGATAACATGGAAATAGAAATTGATTCTCTCTTTATGACTGACGTTTTGGCAGCCACAAAGTAGGCCGAGGGAGCTTGGGCAGCGGTGACGACCACAACTGTCACAAACTGCTGGCGGCACACGGGCATATTAGACTGAGGTCTCTACGAGCTAGTTGTAGGCGTTAAAAAAACTCCGAGTTGGTCTCCCAACAGTCAGTCAGCTTGTGGTTTAAAGAAACCTTTATGTCCTTATACCTTTATCTCCAGATTTCTCTTCGAAACTCTAAAAATAAAAGGCCATTTTAGGTGTCAAGTTTTGAGATTAGCACTATATGCATTGAACACTCCTGTACAGCGATGTGTATAAGTAGCAAAGCACGCGTGTGCCGAGATGCGCACGACTCTCACCCTCATCCCTACAGTTCGCACGACTGTTGGCTCGCTTCTGCTATGAACCTGGCACGCCACATCAAATGAGGTAACGTTGTGGGTTTTTCTGTTAGCACATTGAGCACGGCTTTCGGATCGATTTTCAGCATCACATATATACTCCCTCTAGAATTCGATAGCGATGAGAAACTAAAGCAGCAACTTTTGTTTCTTACCGCTACATAGCAGATTTTTTAGAACAATTCATCTCTTTATTATGGTATGTACAGCTACTGTAGAATGACGTCCACATTTTGTGAAAGCTGTGATATCTGTGATGATCTGGCCTCTTAAGACTAGGCATCTGCCGAAGTGTCATAATCTCACGAGATTAGGCGCGATCTGAAGGTTGAGATTAGGCAAATTAGGCGTCCATAAAAAACACAGTTTAAAAACGCGAATCGGAAGTTCCTAACGTTGGGATGGCGGTGACCGTGGCAAGTTGCTTACAATGCAGTATGCTTTGCAGCGTAAAGTCGGTCATCGACACGCGGTAGGGATCCTTTTCGTACTTCAGTATAGAGAAGTCGCTCTCAACGACACTCATGTTCGAAAAAATCGATACCAGACCTCCGATGAACTCAACCAGCGCGCTGTACCGACTAGCAACGGTTGCCATCGGCCATGCTGCATTGAATGACATATCCGAATTGCACTGGTCGATGTTTGCCTTCACAGCGTTGTCGTTGCGATAGGCAGCATGAAGTTGTTTGTGTTCTGTGCTGATCTGATCAATTCGTTGCTCTGTCCAAAATGCACTTGACATCAAGCAAGCTTTCTGTTTGGTGATCATATTTGGCATCTCACGACTGGGTAGAACGACGAGCCCGTGAGTCAGTACTGGTGGAACAGAGTCGTCGCTTGCCTCGCTGGGGCGATCACGGATGGTAATGATGTTGCCGAGCCCTTCAGCCAAGTGAGACATCATGGTGTCGGTCACATCCACGACTTGCTCTTGATCAGCAAGCGAGAGGATGCTGCCGTATTGCTCCACACAAAAGACATGCGAGTCTTGAGTGAACTCAGCAATGCTCGTCTTTTGCAGACACAGCCACCCTCACTAAATCCAATCTCTTGTGTTCACTGAGGTCTCGTGATTGACGAGCTCTGTAACGACCTGATACAGCGCAGCCGAAGGACCGAGCGAAATGAGCGCTGGTCTGGCGTAGAGCGAGGAAGCGTTGGGTGGCGAGGACCATGGTCGCGTGCGGAGAGAGGCGAGCAGGCGAAGCCGATGGCGAGGTGAGGAGCTTGAGTGAAAGACGGTTGTTTATATTGAGGTAATGTAACGGGGTTACACGCGTGGGGCTACATCGCCGTAGCCCACGCTACCGAACAACTGTTCACGCAACATCTAAAAGGCCGAACCACTGTTCGTGCATCAACTTTAAGGTCGAACCAGAAGTTCACCGTACTTAGCAATTGCTAAGTAAAGTGCCAGCCAGATAAATCAGCTGCGCATTTAACACAGAAAGAAGCCAGCAATACGTGCAGCCTGGCGATTGGCCATAATTGCATATTAGTGGCCAATCAGACAGTCTGAGCTCTCAGAGCCAGTCACAGCCAATTCATTTAGGTTTAGACAGTAGCATACAAACTCCAATTGAGTAACAAGCCCGCTCCCTTAACCTAAATAAACAGTCTCTCTTTTCATC
>JAADVO010000844.1:0-13950 GCA_023335655.1 Globisporangium spiculum
GCGTCTCTTCAGGATCCAAGACCCAAGACCATTTCCAAACGTTGCCACTTGATGAGTGCAGCACCCGGCGCCGAACATGCATGCCGAGCGGGTAGCGTCCGCGCTGCACTCTGCCAGCTTCGCGCTCCAGCAACAGCTCAACAATTTTGAGCGCTACTTGCGTCCGTGCTTAACCAGTCGCTCCCCTTGCACCCTTGAGAATGGAATCTGCTTTTTGGGGTGACGTCCTCACGAAAGCGCTATATTTGAGGTGTCCCTTCCGCTCGATCCATCCGTCCATTTTGTCTGTCACCTCATATAGATAGGATGTCGGATACCAACCCTTTCGATCTGTACGAACCTGAGCTGCCACAAGCGGGCACCAACGATCTCTTTGCGTACCTCGACGATCTCCCGTGCGAGCCGCAGCAGTATCCGAGGCGAGCGGAGGCACATAGCGAAGGTGAATATGGAGGTACAGATGAGTACATCGACGTCACCCTTCCATGGAGCAAGCGTTCGGACGTCTTTGCTCTATGCCAACCCAACGGCAGCGATACTGTCAGCGCGAACGCAGGTCCTCTGACGGAAAGCCCCGACAACCAACAGCAGTATATACCAGAGCCACCAAACCAGGATGGCAACAACGACATCATAGGCGAGAGGGTTCCAACTGCCTGCAGCCTTCTCTCAGCTTCTCGTCAGAGATCTCAGCATTCCGTGGTGACTGACCCAGTCGAGGCGCAATGGCGGGTGGACTTGAACGCGCTGCTCGGATCGTCCACAAATGGCACGCTTGAGAAATTCCACTTGCTCAAATGGAAAGAGACCTTCCAACTGGTACGAACTGCTTCTCGAACTGAGCTCTCTCTCAGGTCATCATCTAGGGCTCTTTAGATCGCATCTCACATTCAGTATCCCTGCGCTTTAGTACAAACTGATGGCGGTGCCGTGTTTCCATGGGATCCGGTTGGCAGGTGACGACCGCTCGCTCTACGAGTGCTTCCACCGCGCGTTTCCGCACGAGATGGTCACGAAAGCGCGCTTCGTGAGCGTCTTGCGCAGCGTTTTCGGCATCGACGACGGCGTACGGCGTAAACTGCGGCGTGAAGAAGTCGAGCTCTGCCGTCACTTGGACAAAATGCAGTACGTGTTCGAGCTCTCGCAGGACGGCGTCGCGTGCGTCAACTGGCGTGTCTTACTCGCGGGGCTGCGCATGCTTCAGGAACCGCTGCTGACCATGAAGGACCACTTCAAGTGGCTCTTCAGTGCGTATTCGTCCAGCGGATTTCTCGAACTGAAGGACGGGGACGCGGTGCACGGCAGCCAGGTGTCCCAGATCTTGACGCATTTCATCCGCAACCACTCGGCCGCGCGGTTCGTCTCGGAGCGAGTGAGTCACTGGCTTGAATCACCTCATGTGCTTAGACTTGCAGCTCTTCTCATCTGTCCTCTGCTTGTTTCAACGCTGTCCACAGATCCATCAAGCGATCGACTTGCTACCCGCAGGCACGGGGAGCTCTTCGCGCATGACCTACCGCAGGTTCAGAGAGTTCATCCAGCAGCCGCCTCTCAAAGCGCTGCTCGAGCGCGCGACGCCACACACGAGCTACTTTGACGAACTCGCGAGTCCGCTCTATCGCGAGTTTGTGTTCAAGCACCGCAAGCGAGAGCACGACATCCGCACGATCAAGCGCCTGCGCTACTTGCACGCGACGCGCTCGCTACGCAGCTGCTTCTACATCTGGACCCAGCTTGCGCGCGTCCGAAAGCGCACGCGGGTGTTGATGGTCGAGACCTGCGGGAAACTGGCGCGTGTGAAGCGCATGTGGGCGTTCATCAAACTAAAGAACCATGCGATCGCCAGCATCGCCGCGATCGAGATCCAGCGCATGTTCCGCGGCTTTCTGGGCCGGTGCCAGGGCGAAGACAAGTGGCGTCTCGTGCAAGCTGCGATCCGAGTGCAGGGTGCGTTCCGAATGCGCTCGCATTTCCTCAAGTACATGAAAGACCTGCGCAACCGCTATCTGCTCGCGATTCGTGTCCAGCGAGTGTACCGCGGTCGCTTGGGGCGCATCGTCGCGCGCAAGGCATTGCTTGAGCTTTACTTTGCAGAGATGACTAAACTCCAAAGAGAGCGCGACGCATTCCGAGAATTCGTGCGCAACGAGATGGCGAAGCGCATCCAGCGGTTCTTCCACCTGCTGATCCGCGAGAAGCGCGAGCGACGACTGCTAGAAGAAGCGTTCATGCGCCGCAAGTTCGAAAAAGAGATGGACGAGAACTTGGAGAACGCGATGCGCGCAGCAAAGCGGTATCGTCGCGAGGTCACCGCAACGTACGACAAGCTGCGCGAAGACGCTGAGTACAAGCGCAAGCGCAAGCAAATTGACGCCATGGAGAAGCAGAAGGTTATCCAACTGCGACGGCAACGCCAGTGGGACGCGTTCAAGAAGGCGCGCGACGACCGCAAGGAGCAGATCAAGCTGCAGTGCGCTGACGCCTACGAGCAAGTGAAGCTGGAGTGGCGAGCCAAAGTTGCCGAGCGCGCGCAGAACCAAAAGCTGTTTGTCTCGCAGGTGCTGCTGCTTGAGGAGCCTGGAAAGTGGAAGGCGTTGCAACAGAAGCTCAAGCGCTCCGTCAAGGAGCGGGAGAAAGAATTGGTAGCCAAGTACAAGAGATCAGGCGTTGTGGTTCCGAAGCAAGAGCTTGAAGAGCGCGCCCAGGTTGAGATCGTCGCGGAAGAAGAAGAGAAAGAGCGGCAAAAGGTGAGTGCTAGAGGGAGATAGTAGCCGGATACATTTGGTCTGGTACTTACTTGAGCGTGTTTTTGTAATCAAGGCTGAGGAGGACTGGCTCAGAGCGGAAGCAGATTTCCTGAACAAGCTGGACGAAGAAGCGGAAGAACGAGCGGTGAGTCCCTTCATGGTGTATCAATTCCTGGGAACGACCCTGACCCTTTAATATTCACCTTGTTTGATATTCCCTCCAGATGAAAGAGAACGCCGAGGAGCGAGCGCGTCGCGAGAAGAGTGCGCTTCGTATCCAGTGCGCGTGTCGGATGTTTGCTGCTCGAAAAGTTCTTCGCCAGGAGATCCGAGCGTTGTTCGTAAAGGAATTTGACGCAAAGCGCCACGTCGCGGTGTATCGCAACACTTTCAGCGGGGAGAAGTCGCTCCGCAAACCGTTTGGGCTTGGGAGCGAAGAGCTCGAGTATCCCGACCGATGGTTCCTGCTCGAAGATCCATCCATAGGTGAGTGAGCGATGATGAACGTGACATGGGCTTTGGCTATCTATCGTGTGAACGGCGCCTTGACTCACTTTTTGCTCTTTGGGAACACCCCATAGGTGAACGCTTCTTCTACAACCCACTTCGAATGGTTCAGAGCTGGGAAAAACCGGAGGAGTGTCGACTCTGTGGCGACTGCCCATCCATGACGTTTGCTGACTTTTGGCATGCCCAGGACGACTCGTACAGCTGCCAGCAGTGCCTCAACAAGAAAGTAGGAGAGCATCGAACTGGGTTCTCGTCTGACGACTACTTTCCATACGATGGTTCACACCCAAATGGGCACTAAGGAGGGAAGAAGATTATCAATTTCGAAGATGTTCTCGTTAAAATGAACGCAAAGCACGCAAACACCTACTCTTTTGACGGGCTCCGCCGCAGTTGTTGGAAAAAAATAAACGTCGTATTCGCGGACGAGGCACGATTAATAACGATATCTTCACCCAAGACCCTGTCTGATTCGGAACTACCGGGCGAGGATCCGCGTAGACTTCTAGATCTGCCCTTCCATCAACTCTGTTAGAAGGATAAAGGTGCACAAACACAAAACGTCAGTCATTCCGAGCATCATGATTTGTCAAGCATCATGTCCGTCAAGTTTTGGTAAATCAACCTACCAATGGATTCCGACTCCCGACCTGGACTGTGCACTTTCGATTCCCTGATGGATACAACAACAAAGAGGATAGTACAAACAAGTCAGATATGCTGAGCAAACGAAACTCGCCCGAAGTTCGATCTCACTTACTTTCGAGCTCGCTGGGCTGCAGCGGAGGCTTGTTTCTTTGCTTTCAGCGACTCGATTGTCGGTCGATCCCATTGCGTCAGCTTCAGCGTTGGGTTGCAGAAATACACTTTGCCCTTGGAACGCGAGAGTCGCGCTTCCCAGCCCGGAGGTAGCGGCGTCTCTGGCATCGCATCGAGATTGAATGCCTCGTGCAAGTTGGTGTTTCCCTCGGATCCTGGGCGACCAAACGAGTCTGACATTCCGTCGCCGTAGTATTTCCCCTTCACGGCAGTAATCTTGCCCTTCAGAGTAGTCATCGCTCCAACTCCAGCAGCTCCAACACCTTGCAGGAGCGATAAACGACCCCCGCCATCCGCTGGATCACCACCAGATAGTCGGTCTCCATCATCCTCACCACTGCCACCCCAGAACTTGGCTCGGGACATGCGCTGAGCTGAAGCCTTCAGGAACTGCGCCGTATCCGCTGATTTTTGTGCAAGAGTTGCGTGCACTGCCAGCGACCCTCGATCGTACTCTCCATAGTATTCCCTTGATCCATTTGTGCCGTCTTTCTTTGAGCCCAATGTTCGAAAGATAGACTTTCGCGGCTCTCTGCCGCTCGACTTTTGCTTCTCCAAGGAATGAACATTCGATATGCCTGCTAATTCGCGCAGCTTGTGGCACTCCTTCTCAACAGCAGCGAGTTTCTTGTCTTTTTCTCGAACCTAGAACATGTAGCAACACATTTCCCAGTTAGTTTTCGCGAACACCGTGGTACCTCACGCATCTTCATCTCCCCTACCGTGTCTTCGAATTGTCGAATCTTGACGTGGAAATTCGCAGCGAGCACTTCTTTCTCGTTTTTCAGCTTTTCTAGCTCGTTTTTCAAAGCATAGTTTTGGTTTCGCTGCTCTTCGTTCTCTCGACGGAGGCGGTTTGCATCTTGGTTCAGTTGACCAATAATGTCGTCTGCATCCGCCATCCAAAGGTGAGCTGTGGATTTACCCCGTGATCGCGCTCCATCTGTTTCAGTGAACAGGAGACTTTCGCGTGCGTTTGACTCCCGCTCCACCTTGAGCTGAGCATTGCGCCGCTGTTCATCGTGAAGGCGAGATTGAAGATTCTGCAACTGGGAAGCCATGTTGTCTTGCAGCTTCTTCTCCTCGAGCAGCACTTGAAACTTCACGCGCTGAATCTTCATGCGAACAAACGCCTGCGTTCTCATCACACTCTTCCGGATTTCCTTGAATTGTTTTCTGCAAGATGTTGAACAAACAGTGAGACACTCAGCAACCATAGACACATCAACACCCCAACAGGCATGCCAGCACTTACCGTTTAACAAAACCGCGAACGTGCCGCTGGATTGTGACGGCACTCTTGTGTTTCTTCGCAGCAAAGGCGATGCGACGACCTTGATATCCACGCCAACGTGCTTGAAGAGTAATCAGCGCTTGCAGGAATGAATTGTAACGGTTCATCATGATCACGCAGCGAGCCACAGACTATCAAACACAACAACAACGTCCAAAATGTTAGTTCAGTCATGCCACAGTCCTCAGCACCAAAGAAACACAAAATATGTACCTGAAGCTTGATAATTGCTTGCAGCTTTCGCAAATACTGCAATCTGACGCAAAAGCCTTTCATGAGGAACTGGAGACGACGCGCTTGAACATCCACACTCTCTGCTCTCTTGTCATCCATTTCTTCCAACACTCCGAAGCGGAAATAAATTCGCGTGCGACCAATTTGGTACTGGCTCGGAGATGAAAAGCTCAACTTTTTCATCACCGCTTCACATCGGTCTGCGAGAGGAACGTCGCTCTTTCGGTGCTTGTCAAACGCCCAAAATTTCTCCAAAAGCTCTTCAAGAAGAAGTCGGTTCGGGTACGCAACGCGAGAAATGCGAATCGCTTCGATCACACCAGCACAACGCAGCTGCGCCACGACCATGGGCTGGTCCATCTCGTGAGGGCTTTTCTTCTGGTTCGGCTTGATGCAGCGAACGTAGTGTACCTTGGTCAGCCGAATGTTCGTCATCAGCTCGTTCAGGTTGTCCTTGAACTGGGTGCCAACATTTGCAACTGTGAGCGCGCCTCCAGTTGCTCGTCCGCCAACAGCGCGAGGCTTCCTAGCGCTACCGCCGCGGTTTATTTGCGGAACAGTCTCAACTGGGTCTTTGACAGCAAAAATCCCACTGAGAAATGCTTTCGACGAACCTCGCATCAAATCGGAAAGATCCGGAAGCAAAGCGTCTTTGTGCTTTTCCAAGAAACCGAGCGACTCGTACAACACTGCTCCTGCATAGTGCTTGATTGTAAACTGGGTTCGCGAGGTTCTTGGAAACTCGATGACATGCTTGTCTTCCTTGTGGATAGAAGTGAGCTTCGAGACCAGCGACTCATCATTGCCCTTCGGTCGCATGACTTCGTCGTTCAGGAGCGAAATGATACCCAGTCGGTCTTCAATGATCGCAATCACCTCTTGGTTGTCAGCAAACTCGATGTGGCTCCACATGATACCTTCCGCTTCGTACTCGATCTGCACAGTCTTGAATACATCTTGCGTGAACTTCTGCTGCAGCTTTTCGTTCGCGTAGTTGATGCAAAACTGCTCGAACGAGTTGTGTTTGAAGTGCTCGAACCCGAAAATGTCGAGGATTCCAACTTGGTTGCGCATCTGCTTGTCGTTCTCGAGCGAAATGTTGATGATCGACACGAGCCAGTCGAACACGTTTGAATAAATAGCCTTCGCCAACGCATCACGACACTCTTCAGCATGCTCCTTGCGGAGGAATTTGGTGAGAATTTCACCAGAAACCGCAATCTTTCGCGAGCACAACGCGGTTTCCAGCTCGTCTACAGATACTCCAAGCAGCTTCGTCGCCGCCACAGTTCCCGCGTCGTTTGGAGCAATCACGGATTCATCATCGTTGCCGTTCTTCACGTGGAATTGCACTTCTCCCAGGTGTAAAATACCTGCGAGCACTCCGAAAAGTACTTCTTGCTCGTCGTTGTTGAGTCCAATCAGTTCGAGCGCAGTCTTCGTTCGCTCAAAGTGCGACGCATCAGAGATGCCTTCAATCTTGATTGGAGTGTTGTCGCCAGTGTACCTGTAGGTTCTGCTGTTATCGAGGAACCAGTGCGGTGCGCTTGACGACTCGAGGATCTGGTAAAAGATGTGGTAGTTGCGCTCGGGGAACTCGTGGTGGATTACGCGCGTTTTCTCGAGCAAGTACGTCCTGCACTTCGCGCCAACGAGGATCCCGTGGTTGTCGAATTGCAGCTGCGTGAACTTTCCGAATCGAGAACTGTTATCATTTCGCACTGTCTTCGCATTACCAAACGACTCGAGCAGCGGATTCACTTCGATAATCTTCTTGATCGTCGTGTCATTGAGACCTCCGGCAATCGACGCCAAGTGGTTCATCAAGATTTTCGTCGTCTCGGTTTTCCCCGCGCCAGATTCGCCGCTCACCAAAATCGACTGGTTCATCGCATTGCGCCTCATGTCGTTGTAGGACGCAACGGACGTCGCATACACGTGTGGTGGCAACTCGTCGCGGCTCTTTGTGAGGTATTGGGCATGAATGTCCTCCGCGTATAGCTCTGGAAGCCACTGGTACGGGTTCACGGCGATACAGATCTCACCCGTGTACGTGTACGGCAGTCGCTTGAGGAAGCGCTTCTTGACATTGTACAGAATCGCAGCTTCGTGCAGGTAGTTCAATGCAATCATGTCATCAATGCCAAACTCGCCGAGGTTCTCATTCTGGTACGGCAGCGACTCGAGCTGCAGGCTCTTCATGAGTTTCTTCACCTGCGAGTCGTTGAAATCCATCACGCGCTCTTCCATCGCGACAGCAGGCGCCGTCGCATCCGCACCGATGGGGGCATCCGCAGGGAACACACGCAGCACGACCTTCTTCTCGGGCTTGTCTGGGTCGCTGCTCTTCTCCTCGCGGATGATCTGCGCTGGCAGCCACACAAAGTTGTCATCGGGCACGTAGCACTTGGCGCCCGCGACCAGTTCGCCGTCGACTGCCATGTGTTTCTTGTCTCCTCTATCGAGCTTTTCTGGGTGTGGCTTGAATGCGGGTGGCCGGCCGTCCGTGGATCTGGACGCTAAGATCGCTCGTTGCTTGAAGATGCCGTCGCCCTGATTTATTTCCTCAACAACCGCAACGACACCCACTCGCGCTCACACTCTCTCTCGCAACCGGGAGAAGATGAGGAAGATGCGGATGTGGCAGTGGTGATGATGCCAGGCGCGATGGGGGAAAGAGGGGAGAGACCCAGAGAGTCACGGGCAGAAGAGAGAGCTTGGTTGATGGCTTCGTCTTCTTGGTCTCTGTCTTGTGCGCGCTTTCCTTTGACAACAAAACGGCAACTGCGCCTTTGTGAAAGTGAAGTGAAAAGTGCACCTCTCCCTTCTTCCCCGCTAACGAAATACCGGAATACAGAACATAACGACAATTGGATGATACCGACAATAATACCGGTTTTATCGGTACCAAACAATAAACGTTTGACAATACCGATATATTTACCGGTTCTATCAATAATGAAAGCCTTTTGTACTGTTTCCGACATAAATATACGGACGCAATTGGGATCGCGAACGTGGCTTGCCCCCAATTGAGTCAACGTCAAAGAGAGAGCAGCATGGAGGCGGTCGTGAAGGAGCTCCAGCATGACGGTGTGTACACGCGCGTCGACTACTATGATATCCTTCGCCTAGTGCGTATGTGATCACTCAATGTGTGCGTCTTTATTCTGTCTATGCAGCTCAGCTGGGGGTGTTCTTCGCGCCGGACTGCAACGTGAGCGCGATCGCGAGCGAGATCGTCGGCCGCGACGCGTCCTCTGTCGGCGGCAAGCAACACGGCCATGCCGCAGGCTCAAATGGATTCGGTCTCAATTCGCACGAGTCCAGCCACTCGGAGCGGTTCATCCAGCGCATGGACGACGCAGTGCGGAAGATCGATCGCGTGATCACAGACCACATCGGCGACAACCACAGCGCGCTGCTGGACCAGGTCGGCTCAGTGGACGACCTGCAGAGCCACGTGACCTCTGTACAGTCCTCGGTGTTCCACCTCAAGCATGCAGTGTACGACCTTGAGGCGCTCGTGAAGGCACAGCACCAGAAGCTGCAGGTCAGCATCCAGAAACACCGCAACGTCGACAAATGCGGCGAGATCCTGCGGCGCATGCTACGGTACAACCAGCTTTCCGAGCGAGTGATGGGGTCGACGCTAAGCGTCGTCACCGGTCCGAGCACTGCTCGCGGCCGCGCGGTGAGTACCGATCACATGAGCGGGAATGCCCAGAGCAGCAGTGAGGTTACGAGCGAGATGGTGACGCTGGCGCTCGCGATTCGCGAAATCGAATCCCTTGTCGTGGACCCGCAATTCGAAGACCTCACGATCGTGCGAATGAGCCTGCCGAACATCAGAAGAATTGGAGCCAATATCCGCCGCGACGTGCGCGCCAACTTGCGGTTGGGAATGCAGAAACTAAGCCAGGCCGATGTCGGCGATGCGCTGCAAATCCTGTTCTACCTTGGCAACCTCACAGAGAGCGTGCAGACCACAGTGAACGACGTGATCCAAGACGTGGAGCGCAAGTGCGGAGCTGCGATCGCGGAAGAGATGCTCGTGAACCACAACAACAACAATGCATACCCAAATCAAAACGGTGGTGGTGGAGGAAGTGGACAAGAAGCAGCTGCGCAAAAAGTAGACGTGTGGAAAGCCATTCAAGACGTGTTTGAAGCGATTCGCGTGCACGCGCTCCAGGTGTGGAACTTACAGCGCGTGTTGGTGAAGATGCTGGACCCGAGCTCGGGTAAAAACTACCTCGACTTGGTGATCGAGAAAGACGAACCGACACTGTTTGCTACTTTCTGGGAAGTGAGCTGCGCGATTGTGCGCGAACTCTTTTCATTGACGCTCAGCTATCGCACTTCGGTCAAGATTGTGCTCATCGCGTCGTATCCGCGCATGCGCGAAGAAGCGAACCGCGTGCTGAGCGAGCTGTACGCGGCGACGCACCACAAGACAGACTCAGAGCTACTCTCAGACACTACTCAAGGGCACGGGGCTAAGTCCCACAAAGACGCACTACAGGGAATCGCTGGAGCGCTTTCTGAACGGAACCAGCTGCTTGATTCCATGACGCCACTGTTTGACGCTTTCAGCGATCGCGCTTATCGCCGTATGTCGAACCCGATCCAGCTCATGTTTCCTCAGAGCTCAAACTTCCACACGTCGCCACCGGGGCGAAGCGACATGCAAACGCTCGCGCGGACGATCTTCTCTGAGGTGGACCAGGCCGGTCAGGACCCAGTGCTGATCGACGGCGCGCTGCAGCAGATCCGAAAGGCAGTCAACTTATTCTGCGCGAACGTGAAGCGAATCATGAACACCGGCAAAGCGGCGACGACGACAACCGCAGCTTTCGGCAGAACTCCCGCGCAAGCTCACAACGTGGGTCTCTTGAATGTATTGCATCAGCTGGAAGAGGCGCTGGACGAAGTCGTGACGCGAGTGACTGCAGCCGCCAAGTCGAGCAGCCAGCACCAGCACGCTGCAGCATCAATCTCAGAGGTGGGATCTGTCTCGCCAAAGGAGCTGGAAGCACTATGCACGAAAGAAATCAACCCGTGCCGCGAGCTGATCCAGGGCATCGAGTATTCGTTGCTCGGGTACTATTTGCAAGGGCTGTGCGTGCTTCTCGAGGGTATTTTCGCGAAAATGCACGACGAGTCGTTTGCTGATCGATTGTCAACAGGGACAACTGCGCAGAGCAACGGGTCCAAGTACATGTCGGAGTTCAACAACGCGTTCCACATGATCCTTGAAGAGCACATCAAGCGTCTGCCGAATGCGCGGTTCGCAGGCATCTGCGTCAGCGACTTTGTTTCGCGCTTGATCTCGGTCTTCATCCGCCATGCCTCGCTGCTGCGACCGCTCGAAGAGAACGGCAAACTGCGACTCGCGAACGACATGGCGCAGCTGGAGCTCCGCCTGGAGCACATCCTCCCGCTCAAGACACTCGGCGCGCCGTACGAAGAGCTCCGCGCGTTCCGCCACATGATGTTCCTGGAGAGCAACAGCGTTCTTCGCGACAGCACGATCGACAAAATCCGCCCGTCAAATGTGTGGCACCACCTGATCTCGCGCGCGCCGGTCGAGATGCAGCTGCCGCACCAAATGAAGCGCTGGACTGCGGCCAAGTACATCGATTGGCTCGATAAGAGCGCTGGGTTTGAAGGACGCACATCTCCATCAGCGAAATCATCCGATCTGCTGTCAATCTCGTCGCTGCCGCTCGGGTACCCGTGCCTGAAAGACCGCCGAACAGCGCTCCACGCGGAGAAAGAGGCGTGGAAAGAGATCGTCAAGTGTCTGGACGCGTACGCGCAACGCGTGAGCGCGGCGGCGGTGGACTCGCCCATCAGTCCTATTTACGAGACCTTGCTCGAATCGGGCTCAATTTTGCTGGCAGGGTATGAAATGACGCTGTCTCGATAGAATATCACGATTTCGAATCGAGCTGCCGTCGAATCAATGAACCATTCATGCTCGACGCTCTTGTGATCACGTCGCTTTTACTTTGGTCTTCTTCGTTCTCTTTGGTTTCTTCTTGCTGACAAAGTTCGTGGGTTTTTCCCATCGCGACTCGCCTGTGCGGATATTGTAGTAGAACGCGCGCTTGCTTGCCGGGTCAAAAAGCTACATACAATGAAAGAAAGGCAACCATTGTCAGCATTCTGTTCGCTGTTGACCACAAGACGTAGACTACCAACCTCTTTCCAGTAGCTGGGCTTGTCTTCGGGGATCTTCAGGCTCTCCCAGGCTTTCGTGTATCGCTGCTGCGCTCGCTTTTCTTCCGAACTCGACTTGGAGGCGACGCTCACTTGCTGCAAACTGCTCTTCGCGAAGAGGAACTTGGTAAACTGGTAGCCGTACACGCTCACCAGCTTCTTGCGCAACACTTCGCACTTTTCTGGATCTAGTTTCCCATCAAAAATATCGCCTGTGATTGAGCTAAAGAGCTGCCGCGCATTCTCCATACCGGTAGCTGGTCTACCAGAATTTCCCCTCTGCGATTGCTCAGAAAGCGTGATATCAACGCACACAGAGGCCAGGGCGTGGTTTGCTGTCACTTTCCACGCGTCGTCCGTGTTCGAGAGACTACCCAGGCCGTGCAAAACAGGCGCTTCTTTCGCAAACTCGCGGACCTTGAGAGTTGAGCCATCGACGACTGTGTTCACACCACTGCAAAACAAACAGAAGGCAGGCAAAAGTAGAGTCGGTGTTCACACGAATGCTAGGATCAAAGCATTCGCTAGAGCGTGACTTACGTGGAAGGCAGGATCTTTCTTGGTGTCGACAACCGTGACTCAGAATGTGTCGCCACTTTCACGAGACGTGATAACGCTTCTCGCTCTTCTGCCTCCTTGTTGCGGCTAGTATACCAGCGCATGTGTGACCAGATTCTTGTTGCCATGTTTCTGCGCTCTTTGCTCTGCTGCTGTTGCTGGTGTTTCTGTTCCTGGCTTTTCTTGTGGCGCACGTGCACTTGAGCAGCTGTGATGATGTCAGTGAACGACAGAAACGTCTCGCTCATACCCACAGCCTGCAACTCACGACGGCGCTTTTGCAGCACTTGCCACGTGCTCGGGCTGAGGATGCGCCGTTGAAGCACTCTTTGCACCCACACGCACGGAAACACAAGCACTGCTCTTCAATTGGAGGCAGCAAGTTCGCACACAGGTTTGTCAGTAAGAACGTTCACAACAACTCCAGGCAAAGCTGCTCTGTGCTAATGAATAGAGCAGCACACAAGCGACATTTTACCTGGGAACAGCTTGACGACGTCGACAATGCTCGAGATCCCATGTACACTTCGAAAATTTAGCACTGCTGCTGGCTGTTGGTCACGACGAGTTGTCCCTCCGTCCTCCCGGTAGAACTCGTGCAGAAGCGTCTGCAGCTGAAACTCGTGCGGGTTCAGCACGCCAAGGAAGAACTCAAAGCACCTCGAGATCTGATCACAGACACCCAGTTCCACTGTGAGGTTTGACTTCAGCTCCATGTCAATATGCTCAGAGGATCGCTGTGACTGTTGTCCTTCCTGTAGTTCATCTCCTTGTGAGTCGATGAGTTGCTCGGAAGACGAGTCTTCGGGCATCGTCCACCGACACGCCTCATCAATTGACATTTGTACCAGCTGTACACATACGTCCACAAGCTAATGAGTACACGGGCACCGAGCCATCGCTGGATGTATCGTAGTAGTACTCACCATGTCGAGCTCTAATGTGCAAACTGAGAAGCAGACCGCGACCCACTGGAGGATGTCCCAGCGCTGGTTTATGCCGCTGCGGTGCGTCGCGCTGTCTCGGGACTCGGGCAGCAGGAAACCCGTGAGTGGTGTCACTCTCAAGTCGCAGTAGCGCAGCAGTTCTGCGCGCGTCACGCCCGCGCGCCGCATGAAGTCGAGGTGCAGGAAGCACTGGAAGAGCGCTTTCCGCTGCGAGATCGAGAGCCGCAGCGCGTCGCTCAGGTCTACGAGGTCCGCGATCTCGGGCTCCAATAGGCGATCGCGATACGAGTCGTTTTTGACGAGCGCAGGCTTGGAGAACGCGACGCGCTCGTCTTCGAACGAGGAACCGACGAGAAAGGCGCACAAATGGCACACTGCATTGCGAACGGAGCGCAGCCATGGGTGCTGGTCCAGCAGAGACGCGAAGAACACGGTGCAGCTGGTGATGAATATGGCGATGCCACGTAGCACACTCTTGAGCTGTTGCTGGAGCGCGAAGCTGGCAGAGTGCAGCGCGGACGCTACCCGCTCGGCATGCATGTTCGGCGCCGGGTGCTGCACTCATCAAGTGGCAACGTTTGGAAATGGTCTTGGGTCTTGGATCCTGAAGAGACGC
>JAADVO010000845.1:0-13927 GCA_023335655.1 Globisporangium spiculum
CTGGCTGAGTGCCAGAATCAGCATTTATATTTGAGAATACAGATTTGGTTTTGCACCTAAAGTAACAGATCGTCTCGACCTTCAATCGAGACCGACGCTTCCTCTACCTCACGTGTAAGCTAAAGTAACGGAACTGAGCCCATTACAAAGTCGGGATGCTTCCTCAAGACGCGCAAGCGTGTGTGCCGTGTTTGAGGGACTATTGTGAACAGTGCTCTTTTACAGTCTCCTTCTCCTTACGGAGATCGTTTCAATCGAACTGCACACCATCAGGATCATTCAGGCTAAATTTATTTTCATCAGAAAAGGTAACTTTCTCCCAGACAGTCCTCTCTCTGATCTGTGTCCTCGCCCAGGCGACACGAGCGGTGACATGTCCGGCTTCAGCTTCGGCTTCGCGCTGTGCTTGACGTACTTTGCGTTGTCGTTGCGCTGGAGCTTGCGGCGAACGGTTCGCGCGGAGACACGCTGCAAAAGAAGCGGCACGATCTGGGATGAGGTTTTCTTGTGCAGCGTCGCGTGGTGAAAAACCGCGCGGCGGTCCCGCTCGGAGAGCTTACACGCCTTCCCCTTTCTCTTCTTGGCGCTATAGGAGTCGGAGTCCTTAAGGAAACTGGCGACAGTCGTCTTGGACCGCCCCACGGCAGCTGCGATCGCGCGAAGTGACAGCTTTTGCTACTTGAGAACGCGGATTTGCCCCTGCTTGACAATTGATAGTTCTGTTCCGCCTACCATCTTTGTGTGCGCGCAAAGTGCGCAGTGAGAGGGCGATGGCCATTCCAACGACTCAGTTGGCGCCGTGGCAATGTTTGCGCCATTCAATCCGTGCTGCAGGCACTGCCGCAAGATCCTTCTCATGGTGTCCGCACAGCTCTGTCCCCCTCTCAAAACTGATACTTGCCCTTTTCTCAAAAACTAAAATGCCGCCGAACAAACCGAAAACGCTCTCCTGAAGCGTTTTTGAATTAGAGCGTTTCCACAACGTTTCAGCCTCGAAGCAAAGAAATGGCAAAGTTCTTGCAAATTTTTGGGTGTCCTCACAGCTTTGGCCAGCACAGGATAAGTTTAAATGGGTTTTCTGCTGTTTGGAACAATTACCAGACTGATCAAACATTTTCTACCATAAAAAAAGCGCCTATTGACAAATCTATAAATGCATCTTTTCTGTGAGGAATGTTGCATGCATATCGTGAAGCTGTTTTAATGCAATTTGGAGCGTTGCCTGCATCAAAAACTCACAAAAGCAAACAACAATGCCGCCAAAAACGCCACCAAGCGCAGTGGCGAGCGAGCGCCTCAAGAAGGAGCTGCAGGCGCAGCGTGCACGTGCCGAGGCGCTCAAGCACCTGCAGACCACTGGTGCCGGCCCATCGCAGAGCGAGCTCGCGCGGCAGCAGGCGGAGCGCCAGAAGCTCAAGAATGCGACATCCGCGCGCGTGGAGCGCTTCGTGACAGGCGCCAATCCATCGTCGGCCTCGCAGCCACAGAGCGCCGCTGAGCGATACGACCCGCGCGTACGCGACAACACACTACACGTGGTTGCAATGCGCCGTGCGAACGAGATCCACCAGACACAGCAGACCACGCAGCAACTCGGCGCGTATCGGAAGAACAGTAGTGACCCTCACGCTGGAGGAGGACGAGCGAGCGGCAGCTTGCCTGACGGATGGAAGGAGGTGACCGACCCGACGTCAGGCGACATATACTACTGGAATGAAGTACGTGGGGTTCATAGAACTGATGCTTTCTTGTGATACTTGTCGGTGTGTCTATGTGGTCTAAACTGTGTTTGTGTGGCGTTGAACCCTTGAAGCACACGAATGAAACCTCGTGGGATCATCCAGGCGGCAAGCAAGAGGTAAGGATTGGTGTCTTGTACTGAGCGTCGTTGCACATTATGTTGGCTGATAGAGGCTGTGCTGACTTGTTTGCGTGGGATTTCCTGCTTATCCTGCTAGGCTGGAGAACCACCTCAAACAGAGAGCCAAAAGAAAGATGCAGCAGATGACAAGCTGCCAGAGTACGTTTTGATGCTCCGCGCGCACTGACAGTACCTTGTAATTCGTATGACTGAAGCTGTGATCATTAATACTGTTGTTGTTGACTCCTATTGCATGAATGCAGTGGCTGGGAAGCTGTGAAAGACCCTCAGAGTGGCGACGTGTACTACTGGTATCGGAATACCAACGAAACTTCGTGGACGAAACCTGCGCCAACGACTGTGTCATTAGGTACAAAGCGCTGGCCCGTGTTTCTTTGGATTTTTGCCATGGGTTTACGTTTGCTGATCGCAGTGCTGCGTATGTTGTGCCTTGTGGCGTTTACAGAGGACGCGATTGCAGCGAAGTCGAAACTCGATGGCATCCTGAAAGGTTGCGGCCCCAGCAAAGGCGCCAACAAGAGGAAAGCGACCGACATCAGCAGCACCAACTCTGCAGATTTCGTACAAAGAGCCCAACTCAAGAAGAAACGGGACCATGCTCCAGGTCAAGCTGACCCCCTTGATCCGTCAGCGAACTGAGCCTGAACGTAGTACATGTGCGTGCGTATGTGATAGATATCTGATGGTGTGCTTCTGTCGCTTGGAACTTGTTTGGATCCGTGAGCCATTTTCTGACGACGACGCTTTCCGAAAAGTATGCCATGTCAGCCCACGTCACTCAGCGCAGTCTTATTTGCCAAGCGCGTCGTTTGTATTCCTATCAAAATAGACTCGATGATTGGTTACACCTGAGTCAAGTTCGAGAAGTGAGAATGCAAAATCTCGCATTCTGATACTCACCCAAATGTGTTTATTTATACAGAGAGTGAGAGAGAGAGAGAGAGATGGCAACTTGGTGGAGATCATCGCAAGCACAAGCGTGTGGAGCATTAACAAGGGCATCAATCGGGAGGGATCATCGACTTTGTCAACGAACGCTGCTTGAACGAAGATGCCTCCGAGCAGTGGCATGAGCAAGCGCTCTTCTAGTCCAAGTTCAAGCAAGAACTCACAAAGAAGCCCCACAGCCGAGGCGGGGAGCGACAGCAGCAGCAACCGTTTTGGCAGCGTCAAGTTTAAGAAAGTGGAACGCAAGGCGAAGGAACAGTTGCTGCAAACGCTGCGTGAGCTCAGCGACCGAGTCGGGAAACTCGAGGACCGAGACACGCAGCAACAAGCATTTCAGTCGCTCATGTACGTACATTTCTGTGTGCAAGGTCTGATGATGCGTTACGGATTTAGTTCTAATCATTTTGATTTTTCGTAATGCTGTTCTGCAGTCAGAGTCTACCTCAACTGGATGCTTCTCTCGTGAGTGAGTTTTATAATCTCATTGAGAAAAACAAGGTGAATGTTGCTGGCTCAGTGGAATGAAAAATGGCGCTCCCAGAGCGATCTGGAAGTTCTAACTAACGCACTCATATGTGCTACACACCCTTTCTTCTTGTTGTCCACAGAGACCATCGCGATGCTCGACGCGACGGATGCTGGTACTGCTGATCGCTGCTCTATGCAAGTGTCACCCGCTACAATCGGCAAAGCTGCTCCCGCGGATCATCGCGTACGTTGGCATCCGCTTGCGGGACAACGAGGCGAAAGTGACCGAGGCCTGCGGGATCCTCGTCTCTTCGATCGCGCTGCACGTACTCCCACTCTGCGATTCTGAGCATGCGGCAGAGAAAAAGGAGAGTACTGACGACGAAGACAAATGGGGTCGCGTGTTTGAGAATGTGTCTGCTCCACTGGTCAAAGACGCCAACGCGATCGGCGAGAACGCGACAAAGTGTCTCTGCGCGCTGCTGCGGCCGACCGAGTTCGACGGTCAAACACCACCATCGAAAGAGCACCTGCTTGCGCACACGACTCGGGTCCATTCGTTCTTCAAGACGATTGTGAGCGCGTCGGTGGCGAGGATGAATGGGAGTACTCTGTACGCGAGCTTCTCTCCGACTTTCCTGCTGCTGAAAGCTGCGTGCGAGGTGGCTCAGGATGTGCTAGTGCGAACTGACCTCAGAGAGTTATCGGAGGTCATCGTGCCGTATGTGGGGTTCATCTTTGAGGCGATCGAGGACGTTTTCCAGTACGGTTCGCGCGAAGACTGGGTGCTGCGGAAGCGAGGCATGGAACTGCTCACACTGCTGATCGAGGGCATTGGGCTGAGCGAGGCCGAGTTTGCGGAGTCTGCAGTCGAGTATTTCCACACCAATCTGGTTCGAAGGCTTCATCGTGGTGTTGCGGGCTGCTCCTAGTCAACCTGTTTGTTGAATTTGGAGACAAGTCTGGGACTCGAAAGAGTGCTCGCTGGCTAATCAGATATGTGAATGTGTTTGTGCTTGTCTCGCTTATTGTAGGAACGCATTCGAAGCCTCGTCCTCGCTGGTCGCCACGACCCCGTCTCGTCTGTCCGCGAGGCTGCGATTCCGACCGTCGTGGCGTTTGACAAGCTTAACAAGCGATACGGAGGCCACTCGCCGTTGAAGAAAGGAGTGGCGCTGCCGAGCCAAAACCAGCCAACAACCGACAGCTTCTCAAGTTCAAGGTCCACAGATCTGGTGAGGGAAAACCCGTACAAGCCGCAGCACCATTCAAGTCTACAGCCAGATCTTCGAATCAAGTCGTCGAGCAATGACGATGCAAAAGAAGATGACTGCAGGAGTGTTCCTGAAGCAAAAGCAGATGCGGCGCCTCAAGAAGATCCAGATCAAGAGCAACAACAGTTTGGTGACGTCAGTTTGGACGAAGCGGTGGCTCCAGCTGAAGCTGAAGGTCCAGACAGCAAAGCTGAAGATCAAGATCTAGAGCTGACCTTGCGTGCAGTTCCCGAGAAGCCTGATGTCCAGCTCGGCCGGATCTCTCCGCTGAAGCAATTCGTTGCGAAGAGGCGAGCTCAGACTCAGGCTTCGAAGCTACTCTCGTGGAAGCAGGAGATCCCTCGCGTCTCACCTCCAAAGTCGAAGAAACAATCGTCGACTAGAGAGTTCGAGTTTCCTCCTGAAACTGAAAATATGAGCGCATTCCCTGGTGAGGTAGGTGGGATGGATAACGAAGGTGACAACTCTAAGGATGCAGACATTGAGAATGAGAATAGCGATGACCTCTCGTCCATGAGTCGCGCCGACGCGGCGTTGAGCGCTGCGCAATGCGAAGAGTATGACCTCGCGTTCCGCCTGTGTCTTTTGGAAGACAATGTCGCGCTATTGAAGCGAGTGATGGGCGTCATCGGTGCGCCGTGCATGCACCAACTCTCTCGCGCGTCACGGAGCGCTTTATGCGCGGCGTTCCTCGAGATGCTGGACGCAGCCCACGGTGATGAAGATGGAGAAGATGAAGGTGACGACGACTTCAATAGGGACAATGCAGCACCGTCGTCGTTCCAAGCAAGTACGTATCATGACCAGTGGCTCGTGTTTGCGTGGCTGCAGGACCTAACGACGCGGAAAGCAAACCTCAAGCAAATCGATCCGCGCGTGCTTCGAGCACTGGAGCGGCGCCTGCTGGATTTATCGGCGCAGTCCTCGCGGGCGGGTCTTGAAGCTGCGAACGTGCTCATGCAACTGGGCCATTAACAGCGTTAAACGGTGTTTTGCGGATCGCGTCGTCAATAAACGATCAAAAGTGGGTGCGCGTTTGATGGAGGACGAGACCTCTTCAACTGCAACATTGAATATCAGTTGTTGACGTGCTTGAGCTGGAGCGTGTACGCTCGCAAGTTGTACGGTGTGGTATCGAAAAAGAACCCACTCACTTATTCACCGCACTCCCCACATCAGAATGTGATGGACGCACGAAATGCGTTTCGCCCGTAGAAGCCCATTGCAAAGCAATGGGCTTCTTCAATTGTTGGTTGTTGGTCGACTTTGAGAGCTGGGCACAGATAAGGGATCTGTCTAATGAAACTGTTGACATCAACCCTCGGTGGTTGAACTTTGAAGCGAAGGTCCACGGCTTCAGCCTTTTGTCTTTGTCTTTGTGGGCCAAGCTGCTTTGAAGCCGCTGCGGCTTTCTCGCTGGACGAATGTCGTGCGAAAGCGATCATGTTTTAATTCTTCGAGCTGGGCCGTTGGAGTTTAGTCTCGTGCTCTGTTCTGGTGGTGCTTCAGTTCTCGAATGCCGAACGCGTGTCTCTGCGTTTGTATACTGGTTGGTGGTAAGCCCGTCTTGGGAGCTCGAGAAAAAGGTCCTGCGAGTGAATGCCTCGCCAAGGCAAGCAAGCAGGGCACGTGGGAGAAACCAGGACGCTTGAACAGGACGCTTGGAGCTCAAAGCAAATCTAGAACCTTGACGAAGAGCAAGAAGCAGCCACTTGAAGTTCCACTTGGAAATGGAGCTTCTCATCCCCCTCCTCCCTTTCCGCATCAAGATTAAACCTACACTTTGGCGTGGCCCACATGATGTCCTTAAAGAGAACGCACTTAATCCATTACATCCACGATTTCAGTACAAAGAAATGGCTTGAGAAAATGTCCCATACATATCCTTTAGGACATTTTAGCTCAAAATGAACTGCATTACAATAATCTAATGTACTACTTGGATACCTGTGCTGCAAATGTACTGGATTGGGATTTTATCATCCCAGATGGGACCCCTTCTTTGAGCAAACCCCCAGCTTTGTGTGCTTGTGTGATCTGTTTGCGATACCCAGCAGCGTTTTGGCGTTCCAAGTTGACGTGAGGCGAGCTCAAAATTGAATTCTCACAGAGTGAAGCCCTCAATATGTTATTAGACAGCAAACAGCGATAGAGCATCGCGAGTGCATTTGCGTGGGTCGTCCAAGTGACTACTGGCTCGTGAGTTAATAAATATCCTGCTGCTAAGAGTGGCTAAACTGCATCTTGATCGATGAAGTTTAGTCGGAGACTGAAGTAGTGCTTGGCATGAGCTATCTGTGCTGTTAAATAGAGGTTTTGATGTATGTAAATCGTGTCAATTCTGACTGTAAAACGCTGCATGTTTCAGATACTCTGGGCAACGTATGTTCGTATTGCCAGGTTTAGATGGCAGTTACTTTCGACCTGCACTTTTTGTGTGTGTGCTCATCATCTGGCTTGGATGTGGGCAGGTGCCCCGTCTCTTGTCACCAATCGCGCAGTCGCAATTGTGCGACTCGATGCCATCGAGTCATTCCCTCCCCTCTCTCTCTCGTGCTCGCTCGCAGCTCAGCTCAGCTCCGCACTTCCGCAACAGCAACTCAGGCAGCTCACCCGTAGAATCCCACACCAACTCTAACAGCAAGCGAGCGTCTCAAGCTCTAGCTCAAGTCCAAGGCTTCTCTCTGCTCGCCTAACTGCCGCGCACCAGAACGCCAACAGTATCCATTTTGTGCCAGAGGACGCACACCACCCACCGACCACCTTCCTCTCCAATCGCAGTGTCACTTGCCATGGTGGACTTCTTCGAGGGCATCACGCCCAAGACGCCGATCATCGACTCGACCGGCGTACTGAACGGGCTCGACGTCACCATCCTCGTGGCCGTGCTCCTCGGCACGATGGTCATCGGCGTCGTCGCGACCGTGCATGCCGGCGAGTCGGACTTTCTCGCCAAGCTGCTGCCGTTCCTCAAGAACAAGAGCAGCCGCACGTACCAGGACGACATCACGAGCAACAAGATCGACGGCATGTCATCGCCCGCGGACCTGGCGCAGCACCGCCCGTCGTACGCACCGCTCGTCCAGGATGGCGACATCGAGGACCCGAAGAAGAAGATGGAGTCAGACCGCGTCAAGAGCTTTTTCCTCGCGGACCGCAACATGAAGTGGTACTTTGTCGGCGGTGCGCTCTTCGCGAGCAACATCGGCGCCGAGCACTTCATCGGCATGTCAGGCGACGGCGCGCGCCGTGGCCTCGCCACCGCCATGTACGAATGGTACGCCGCGGTTCTCATCCTGCTGCTCGGCTGGGTCTTCTCACCGATCTACCGCAAGGCCGGTGTGTACACCACCCCGGAGTTCCTCGAATACCGTTACAACGCCAGCTGCCGCCACTACCTCTCGGTCATCACGTGCATCATGTACGTCATGACCAAGATGAGTGCGAGTATCTACGGTGGCGCCGTGGTCATGAACGCTACGCTCGGCTGGAATCTGTACCTCGGCGCCGGCATGTGCATCGTGCTCAGCACAGTTTACACGGTCACGGGCGGCCTGCGCGCGGTCATGTACACCGACTTGTTCCAGATGTGCGTGTTCGTCACCGGCGGACTCGTCGTCATGGGCTGCTCGCTGCACAAGGTCGGCGGCTTCTCAGGCATCCAGGACAACCTCGAGTTTCAGGGTAAGTCGAACTTCTGGCACCTCTTCAAGCCGACGTCGGACCCGGACTACCCGTGGACGGGTATGCTCATCGGCCAGCCGATTGGCTCGGTCTGGTACTGGTGCATGGACCAGGACTTGGTACAGCGCGTACTCTCGGCCAAGGACACAGCCCACGCCAAGGGCGGCTGCGCGTTCGCGAGTATGCTCAAGATCCTGCCGCCGTTCATCATCGTCATCCCGGGTATCATCGCCGCGATCCTCTACGACATGTCCGTGCCGGAGAACAAGACCGACGCTGCGTACCCGGTGTTGCTCACGAACCTCATGCCGCACGGCGTGATTGGACTCATGGTGGCGAGCATCATCACGGCGATGATGTCGAGTCTCGCGTCCGTGTTCGCTGCAGGCTCGTCCGTGATCACAAACGACATTTACCTCAAGCTACGTCCGGACGCAACCCATGACCAGCTCATCTGGGTCGGCCGCGCGAGCACCGTGTCGTTCGCGGTGCTGAGCTTCTGCTGGATCCCGATCCTGAATGGTGGCGATGGACTCTACAAACAGGTCGTGGAGATTCAAAGCTACTTGACGCCACCGATCGGCATTGTGCTCATCCTCGGCGTGTTCTGGAAGCGCGCGAACGCGCAGGGTGCGATCACGGCGCTGCTCTGCGGCGGGTTCCTCGGCATGATCCGCCTGATCTTCGTCACGATCGAGAAGCAGAAGCAGCGCGGCAAGTACCCGAAGGCTATCGACCAGTTCTTCTACATGAACTTCCAGCATTTTGCGATCCTGCTCTGGGTCACCTCGATGATCATCTGCGTCATCGTGAGCCTGTGCACGGCGCCGCCGAGCACCGAGCAGCAGAAGTACATGGCGGACTTCAGTACGATGTTCAAGCTCGACGCAAGCGAGCTCAGCAAGCCGCGCTACGTCAACATCCTGGTCGCGGCGAGCGGCGTCGCGTCGCTCGTCATCACGCTCAGTCTGTGGGTTTACTTTGCATAGGAAGAGACAAGAGAGAGAGAAAGAAAGAAAGAGAGGTCTTGGAGGATTTGGGTCTGTCCACACGTTGCCGTCTTCCTCTCGGTGCGTGCTGGCTGACCAACGCACACTTGAAAGTAAATATGTAATTCATGTATTAAGTCTATCTCAAACACCACTGTGTATCCTCGTCGTGCGGCTTGCTTCTTGAAGTCCACAAACAAGCCTATCGAAGCTGCTGCTACTGTTGTTGTGGGGTGACGGATACTAATCCGTCTTGCCAGATTGATGAGTCTTGTGAGCCAGCTTTCATTTCGATCTTCAGTCACCGTCAGGTTCACTCGTCGAGGCACGATCCCCGATTCTGACTTCCACTAAGACCCATCTCATTTGCACCTTCAAGAGTTCCATCACCGGACAGATGAATAGCAATCACGTCACGAGCGGAAGCAAAGCAAGCGCGTTTTCACTATGGTTATGGTGACCCAATAATGAGCGTGCTTTGGTGATGAAATGCAATTCTTGAGCACCACATGATACAGTAGCATAAAATGAAGCTCACCACCACCAATGTCATCCTCACTCCCACAAAAAAGGCTGGACAAAGTGAAACTACGTAGCATTTTCACTCGACACTCTCAATCTCCGGCCTGACCAAGCGCACTTGGATGAAGCTGTCATCCCTGATACTAGCGGCATAGGAAGGCATATTGTGGCGCATTACGAGCGCTTCAAACGTGCCGGCCGTATTGTTCACCCTCAGATCAAGCGAGTCGATGCACGCGAACATTTTCTTGGACGGGAAGTACGCTTCAAGCGCGGGCATGAGCACCGAGAAGTACCCGTTTGCCTGTTTAAAGGCGTGCTGCGCGTAGTACAACTGGAACGCGAGATAGCGCACATTCCACTCGGGGTCGAGCAGGACTGGATGACGCTCGTTAAAATCTGGCCGAAACTGGATGTACCCCCAGTTCTCCGGCATGTGCATGTTGACAGCATACTGAGGACTCCAGACCCAGTTCTCCTCGGCTTGCCCTGGGATCTTCATGTACTGGTTGTTCTGTACCATCACGGCCCACTCGACCCGCGAGAAGTTGATTCGCCAGAAACTCATCGGCTTCGGAGGCAGCACCGCCGCCGTGTACCGCGCGAGCTCCTTTAGCGGGAGCGCGATCTCCGCGGTCCAAAAGTGTATTTGCTGCGCTGCGCAGCATTTTTCATCAGCATGACAACAACCTTAGTTGTGATGTTTCTGTATCATAATGCGGACATCTACCGTTAAGTCTTAGAGAGTTTCGAGCAAGGCTAGCTAGTAGATGTACCTGGATCATTTGGCGTCCCTTTCATAAACACGGCCGATTTCATGCCATTCCCAAACATGTCAAAGCCATTCTTCGGGTCCACGCGGGTGCTGTTCTCATGGCCGCCGTCACGGTACGGACGGTTGAGTAGCAGGTTCCACGTCGTGTTGAGCGCGTTCACCTCAAACTCCTTGTAGTTGTGCGTGCTGCCGTCCGCGTCGACAAACACTTCAAAATCGTTGTCGGCAAAGACGACATCGTTCCGCGTAGTCACGTTCGCCCAGATCACACTCTCCTCCAGGTACGCGCCGATGTAGAGGAACTGGTCGTCGTAGCGCATCTTGACTTTGGTCGCGAACCAGGGCTGGGACCAGTGCTGGGGGCCCTGGATGTCCGCAAAGTCCTCGCTCCACAGCGTTTCCTCCCACGCCGTCTCGTTCAGCAGCCCATCGATCGTGATGGCTGCCGGTGCTACAAAAGCTTCTTTCGAGACTTTTGTGCCAGCACTGCCGCCGCCATTTTTGCTGCTGGCTCGCGCTTGCAGGTGGTAGACGGCGTAGCGTCTTGGATGGGAGCTACGAAAGTCGCATTGCGCAGTTGCTGAGTATGGCATCAGCAGGACTTGCAGAACAGCCACGAGAAGCGCATTGCGCAGAGGAGAAGAGAAGGACGAAGCTGCTGAGGCGACACGCATCGCTCACTCTTCTTGTTGATCTTCGCCTGTGAGCCACAAACGTAAGCAAAGCAACTCTCTTCTCAACTGTCTTCGTTGCTGATGTTGATTTTGCCAAGTGCTTGCTTTTGGTAATTGGAACGGGGTGAGAAGGATGACCCGCAAAACTATTCACCATCTAAAACTAGTATAGTAATTTGTATGTGAAGATATCTGGCATAATATTGTGGGGTTTACTGTGATATTTCATGCTGCCTTGTTGCTGGGTCGGATGATGTGCAACATAGTCAAGTAGCCACTTCACTTCAACCTGATCATTCAATGAAGTACAACACGTGCAAACTGGTTCAGTACGAATTGTGAATGAGCAGTGTGAATTTTCGCTCGGCTTTCATATTTGGGATTCTGTATTGTTAGGCATGAGCAGCGAGTGATCTCATAGAGCAACAGCACACACGTTCACAATCTGCTTGGAACGCTATCCTGTCACTACACGTGAGAGATAGTGCCTCTGCTCTTGCTGGCGCCTCGGGAAGTATCTCCTTCACATCTGCGCGTCTGAAGCTCCTTATTCTATATGAAGAGCTCTTTATGCATGCTTGTCGTAGCCGAATCGATTCTGGTGTTTGACGCTCCGATATCTCTTTTCAGCCCATCAGCATTGTGTCCTTTGGGTGGAGAAATGTCGGAGGATAGTGACGAAGAGGAGAGAGGAAAAACGAACGGCGAGATGCTTTACTGCTCCAGTGCTGCAGCCCAACACCATCAGCAACAGCAGTGAATGACAGATGAGTAACTTCAAATCCGGTGCGTGACGCGACTGCTCTGGTTTCTCAGTTTCGAGGGCTCTCGGCTGCGGAGGAATGCCCTCAGACTAGCTACAGTACTCACTCGATCGTTCCATTCGCAATCAAGACAGTTTAAACTTCACAAAGTGACTTCTTACGGCGGGAAAATGCATCGAATGAAGCAGATCATCGAATCCATCAATTCCACACAAAGCCGCATTGCAAACGCCACATACGGAAGGCCCCAACAGTGAAAACTGGGAGGACTGATGTACTCAGATCGTGCCACTCCACGTCGAAGTCCCTAGAAGAGGCAACTTGAAGTTACACTTGACCGCTATTTTTCAAAAAGTGCCTTTAGGATTTTACTCGTACACGAGGACAAATCAAGCGCAAAATAGTATTGAGTCTTCAGAGCTCGAGGGCACTCGATAAAGTTCAATGATTGCACTGCGAGGGCCTCAAGCGGTGCGCTCTCTCTCTCTCTCTCTGATGCCAAGCCCAAGAGGGAGTAGCTCTGGGAATCCTGGCGATGTCATGCTGCCCAGACCAACTCTCGCCGGAAATCCAGCACTACTCCCAACTTCTCATTGTCCAATTTGCCCTCAAGCACCAACAACAACAACAACAACCACCACCACCAACTCAGCCTACCAAGATGAAGTGCTTCGCCATCCTCGCTGCCGCCGCCACCGCCCTCGTCGCTCAGACCCTCGCCTACAGCACCGACGTCTGCCCGCCATCGGAGCTCAACAAGCTCATCGGTCTCGCCGCCTGCCCAAACCTCACGCCGTGCCAGGACACCACGGGCTTCAACTTCCTGCCGCCATCGGGTTACCCCACGAACGACCAGATCTTCCTCATGTGCACGCTCGATGACTGCCGCGCCACCTTCGCGTTCCTCGCGTCGCTCGGCCCTTCGGACTGCGTGACCGAGTTCGGCGGCGTCTCGCTCAACGTGCTCAACATCACCGAGAGCTTCAAGCCAGCGTGCCACGACCTCGGCTTCGACTGGTAAACAGCAGCCGATTGCTGGATGAAGTGGCTGTCTCGACTCTCGAATCTTCCTCTATCCAGCCACCCAGCAGCTCCAGCGAGTGCCATTTCTTGTGTCGTTTTTATCAACCGTTTTGACCGATTAGGATTCGATTTTCGAGCCATAATCTGTTTTTGAATCCCATTTTTCAATTTTGTCTGTTCCTCCCGAGTTGTTTGGTTGACTTCATCATCATTCACCAACGACTGGCCCTCCTATAGACATTTTCGTTCTACCGCCGTATTCGCTACCATCTATGGCTCTGTCTTGCCATTCTAGCTGCTGTCTCGTGCATGCATGCATTGTTCACCAACCACATTGCCAAAGTGTCAAGCTCATCTGCATTGTCAAAGCACGTATGGAACTCGGACAGTCTACTCTGAACACAAACGTTTGAGGTCCACTACTGTATTTGACCTCAAACCTGGATATTATTGAAGAATATACATAGTGCCCTACGTTCCCCAGCTGATGCAAGCCTGACTGAAGTATGCGCGTACATCTACAATACACAGCACCGCAGATCTTATTGCTTTATCGTGGCGTCAGAAGACGATCGTATATGTATCCAACGGGTGGACATTGCAGCACGAATAAAGATACTTGTGGCATAACATAGTAGTTCTTAGCGGAGCACAGCTTTAGTTCGATTGCATCCGAGCCAAAGCAACACCACTGAAGAAACACATAATCAATCGGTAAAGCGAAACGAAAACGAAATCAAATTATCAACAGATTAGCGCTGAGCTCGCAGCATCAAAAACGAAGTACTCACTCACTGCGAATCGCAGTGAGTGAGTATTAGCAGAAAGCAGACTGTGCCAGTCAGTCAGCCTGCTGGCTGGTTGAGTACGACGTCTACCAGTCGAAGCCGAGGGCGTGGCACGCTGGCTTGAAGCTGTCCGTGA
>JAADVO010000846.1:0-13925 GCA_023335655.1 Globisporangium spiculum
CCCTCTCAAGCGCTCTCGAATGGCATCGCGCTGCGCTGGTATATCCTCTGCATCCACAGAGCCGCTCTCGCCGTGGGCGCTTATCTGCTTGAAGCCGTGGCGTCCCTGGAATGCCTGAAGCCACCCGTTAGAAAACGACAGCAGCTCGTCGTCTGGGACGCCGCTTAACGTGGCAAATCGCTTCGCTCTCGCTTTGATGATATCTCCGCTCACCATCACGCGCTTGGCTTGACACTGCAGCACCCAATTCGCAAGGGCTTCGTCGACTACAGGGAACGCGAGTGGTCGCGTTCGCTTGTTTTTGAGATCGACGTCCTTCACGAGCATGAACTTCTTGCGATCCCGCAGAATGCCGGAGATCGTCCTCTGGGCTGGTGCCTTGAAGAGCCTGAACTCGCGCTTTGCCTTGTCGGCCAGCTGCAACTGGGTGAGGGCGACGTTTGCGTCATGCCATTGGCAGATCTTCTTCTTCTGCTCAAATGTTAGGTTGCCAACCTGTTTCGGTCGTGACGGCATCGTTGTTACGCGGAGAATGCGAGTGGCGAAGTGCTACAGCTGGGGTTGTGTTGGAATGGGCTGCTGTCCACGAATCTGTGCTCCTTTGCTGTTTTTTGGGGCTGCAAACGACTGGAAGGCCTTAGCACCTCTAGAATTTGATCCAACTGTTATATATGATACGAAGCTTGTCCACGGGTCATACCAAATTTGGCAGGTTTATATGTGCTTCCAAAAATAGTGATGTGACTAGACTCTGTATACCTGGAGCTGCTTAGACCGGAGATTGAAGACATATGTGGCATATCAAACCTCTTTCTAGAAGGAGCATCCGCCGTTCGGACTTAGCATACTGGCGTCTAGCCTGACTCACTCTTCACACCGTGCGGTCGCCTTTGGCAGTTCTAGAGTTGTATGGGAAATCATCAAGACTTGGGCAAGTTGTTGCTCCTGGAGGAGATTGAACCCTCGACCTCCTGCATGAAATGCAGGGCTCTAACCAACTGAGCTACAGGAGCGTGCAATATACGTTCATTACTGCAGTTTATCCATAATAAAATGACATGATATATTCTGTCTGTCGCACGTAATATATGTAAAATCCTAGTATTATATTCCAGGAGAGACAGAATTTTTATTTTTGGCTGAAATAGGGGCAGTTTTTTTATTACCCCTATAAAAATACTTAGTATTACACGAAATCATCTGTCAATCGAAATTGCTCACTATTTGCGAGTGTTGCCTAATGAGCAAAGCTTCATCACTATACCCAACGTTCCGGATTTGGTTTGGTTTCTCACCACAACTACAATCGGCCTGATTGACTCAGAGACTCGCTGTTAAAATTGACTCTTTTTTCTCTGTTGTGGATGTCACATAAACTCAAATGGCACCTTCCCTTCGTGTTTTGACGCTGAGTGAGTCATCAGAAATCAACTTCACCCAACAAACAAACCCAAGAGCGAAGAAGCAAACAATGGCGTGGCGAGACCAACGACTGATCCAGCGCCTGGGGCTGCGATCGCCGCTGGTCCAGGCGCCCATGGCGGGCGCGCAGGCGAGCGATCTGGCCATCGCAGTCGCGCGCGGCGGCGCACTCGGCTCCATCCCGTGCGCGCTGCTCTCCCCCGACGCCATTCGCGCGCACGTCCAGCGGTTCCGAGACGCTGCAAGCTCAGCAGCGCCTGTGAACCTCAACTTTTTCTGCCACACGCAGTCCGCCACGCCCAGCGAGCGCGATGCGCAATGGCACGACAAGCTGGCGCCATACTATCGAGAGCTCGGTGTGGACCCGGCCAAGATGACGCAAGCTGGTGCGCGACGCATGCCGTTCGATGAGACGAGCCTCGCCCTCGTGCAGGAGCTTCGTCCCGAGGTTGTGAGCTTCCATTTTGGGCTACCAGCGCGCCCTGAATGGCTGGAAGCGGTGAAAGCTACGGGCGCGCTGGTATTGTCCTCAGCGACAACTGTTCGTGAAGCGCGCTGGCTCGAGGCGCGGGGCTGCGATGTCATCATTGCGCAGGGCGTTGAGGCCGGCGGACATCGCGGCGTATTTCTACCTGGGCGGGATGCCACTCCTTCGTCGACAACTTTGTCCCCACACAACACTGGCAACAGCTTTGTGAACTACTCGCAGCAACTTGGGACGATGGCGCTGGTGCCGCAGATCGTGGACGCAGTCAGCGTTCCTGTGATCGCCGCCGGTGGCATTGGTGACGCGCGAGGGGTCATGGCTGCCAGTGTGCTCGGTGCCGCGGGTGTGCAGATGGGCACGGTGTTCCTGCTGGCGGATGAAACGCAGATCTCGCGTCTGCACCGTGACGCATTGAAGCGTGCTGGTGAGAAGAACAAGGATGACGAAGAAGCCATGGAGACTGCGATCACGAACGTGTTCAGCGGAAGACCAGCGCGTGGGTTTGCGACGCGTGCTGTGCGCGAGCTGGGACCAATGAGCGCCTACGCGCCCGAGTTCCCTGATGCTGGAGCAGCGCTGGCGGCGCTGAAAGTTGCTGCGGAAGAGCGTGGTGACGTGGGGTTCTCAGCGCTCTGGTCGGGTCAGTCACCAGGCTTCGCGCAGGAAAAGTCGGCTGAGGAGATCGTGCGCACTCTTATGCACGAGGTCGACGCTTTGTTGAACGAAATTCGCAGCCCAGAGCTGTAAACGGCCAATGAAGGCGTGCCGTCTACTAAAACAAAAATCAAAATTCGTGTCGTCGTACAAGCAAGCAATGTAACAATCTGTGGCTCTCGCCATGAGAATACTAACAATATACTCATCACCACAAGCGCTACGTGTTGCTGTATCTCTCAATTCATTCATTTACGTACCTTTCGAGTGCATTATCCAACTGTATGGAAACAACGGACGCGTCCACCACACATAGACACAAGGTGTCTCACATCCGAAGACAACAATTCTGTTATGAGAGCATCGTCCTTGGCAAGAATACATGATTTGCTTGTTGCTGTTGTTTCCAAACAGTGGAGGTAGGTCACTTGGGCTGGATGTTGGCGTGTTTGTTGAGATACGCGAGCATCGTACTCGCGTACGTGACTTGCTCCTGCAGCTGCGCCACTTGGTCCCGAGACCAGTCGTACAGGCCCAGCACGTCACCTTCGATGCGGTTGATGCTCCCGCTCAGTACTTTCAACTGACAGCGTCAAGAGAGAATCAACGGGAGTCAATGACTTGTAAACGATGGTGAGAAAAGTTCGCTGGATTACAAGAGCTTCCGTGCGTACCGTGGTGTCCTGCCCGTCGCTGAGGAGCTGCACTTCGTCCCTCAGATCGCCAAGGTCGCATTTCAACTCGTCAACGCTCTCCAGTTTGCACTGCATCGCGCTCAGCAACTCGTCGAGATCAGAGACATTGTTGCTGTTGTTTTGGGACCGCTGGTCGCGCACCTTCTCGCCTGCTTTATCAGCTTCGTTCTGCTGCATGCAGGCTCGAAGGTGTTGCAGCTCGGCGTCCCACATACTCTGTGCCTTGAGCAGGCGCTTGGAAAGCTCGCTCGGTACTTTGGTCACCATCTAGTCGCCAATATTGCCACCCACGCGTCCATTCATTATCAGCCTGTGCAGTTATGCAGGTGTCTGAGATGCATGCACACTCATGTATCTACCTGATCGTAACTTGTTTGCATCTGCTGCAGCCGCGTGTCAAGCTCTTTCTTGAGACTCTGGTGGCTCTTGGAGGATTCACGCAGTCGGTTCGCGAGTCCGTCAAACTGTTTCCGGTCTGCTGCTCGATACGCCACAGTGTCTGCCTTCCTATTACCCCAGCGACAAACAGTACATAGGACAAAAACTCGTTAGCATTTGCAAAGTAGGACCAAGTGCATTCGTATCTAGTTCTGGTGAATAGGCTCACAGTGCTGCAATCTCCATCGAGAGCTCCTGCAGCTTTTGCTGGAGCACCATCCCGCCACTGGGTAGCTCCACGTGGCTGCTGTGCTTCCCTGTCGTGGCATCCCCAAACGGTGACGACAGCTGAGCCGCGACCACAGAAGGCAGTGCGAGCTTGACCTTGAGCAGCTCCTTGTCGAACGCAAAGAGCTTCTCGTCTAGCTCGCTCACGCGGCCGTTGAGCGTCTGGCTCGCCTGGAACTGGAGCTCACCCACTCGACTGACGTCCTTGCGCACGCACTCAACGGCGTCGTCCACTGCGTTCATGCGCTTGGACAGGAACTTGTGGGACGCTGTCAACTTGGAATTGTGGGTTTGCAACGCAGAGTCAGCGCGAGGCTGGTATTAGACTAAGCGCTGAACTATTAGAACCTGCTTCCAAATAAAACAAATGTACCTCGTGATGAAGTAGTCGAAACTCGGCGTTCAGGTCGTCCTGCGAGTCTTGAACGTGGGCCACCAGCAGCTTCAGCTCCTATCTCCATTAGCCAGATAGCTTGTAAACGTGAGCAGGTTTGAACTGTTGGTTGCAAACGGGTTTCAAAGCAGTCCTCGCACATAGCTCTCCGCCTTTTTCTGCTCGCTGAACTGCTGCATCAGCGCTTCCAGCCGTTTTTCCACCACATGAGGGAAGCTGTTTTGCTGGCTTTCCAGCTCATTTAGCTGCTGCTGGAGGGCTTCAAGCACTTCCTGCGAGGCTTCGTCCAGGTCCAACCGAGCGTGCTTTTCGATTTGGATGGTCTATCAGCAAACAGCAAACAACAAGGTTCCATGAGTGTTGCTATAGCACTACCAACCAGTTACATACCCAGTTCTACCACTACACTACCTTGATGGCCTTGGAGAGCTGCTCGACCTGCGGCACGAGCTCCTCGGCGACCGCGTGCAGACTGAACTTGGTCTTCTGCAGCGCGCTCTCGGCCTTCTCGCGCCGACTACGTTCGCTCACGAGGTTGTTGCTGCCGCCCAGGTAGTGTGGCGCTACTGCTGCTGCTGTTCGCGCGCGCGGCTTTGGAACAGATGATGATGATGGTGGAACTAGCGATGCTAGTGATGCTAGTGATGAAGGTGCGTGGCGGACGCGACTGCTGCTGATACTGTAGCTGCTCGTCACCTTGGCAGCTCTCGCATGCGCTGGTGGCATCACCATGACGACGTTGAAATCACTTTTGTATCTATCAGACAGATTGTGTGACGCTTGGAGCATGATTGAAAGGATGCGTAACCGGTTACGCTTTCTTCATGTTGCACGAAGGTGGGCAGTAACCAACTGTAGTTGTTGCAGCAGACAAGTGCCCACGCATTGTGTGTCGTTATTTGTAGTTGTTACCTTCTGAACTGTACCCAGAGCCCCAACCACAAGAGGCGACACGAGAGCAGAGGTACGTTCACATACCTGCTGGCCGTTGTGTTATCTCCCACTGAACAGAGAACAATACGTACCGAGACAAATTCGCGACGCTTTGGAGTGACGTCAAAGAGATGTAATGTGGAGAGAGAGAGCCTGCAGAATTCAATGTGTCAGAGTGTCAGCTTTCTAGATTGGGCAACCTATGCTCAGTTCTCCGTTGCCTCTCTCCAGGCGGATGGCGATACGTGTCTATTTGACGGTCGTGTAGCTAACACTACTAACAACATCGAAGGCTCTTAGCACAGTTTTGTTCTTGCAAGCACTATCAAGTGCGAAGAGCCAATATATTTCGTACGGGTCTTCCCAAGCGATATCGTGAGTCAATGCGATCAAGCAAAATCACCACCATCGCCTCTCTCAAACGCCCTTAACCGAGGGTTACTCGATAGCTGGCATATCTTTAGTCTGCCGATAGCTCTAATGTACTAGCTCTCCTAATAGTACGACTTCAGTCCATGCGCTCTTGACACAAACTCGGACGACAACCTCTCACAGTCAAGTGTCCCGAGCAACCTGCACCTCTGTACGTATTCCCTTTGCTGCTACGTGACGCTCGTTGTTCGACCAACTCCCACCGGACATATTGCGTCAAAAGGTCCTAGAAAGAACGAGGAATCATCTCCGTACAGACCTCTTCCGTGATTAGATGCGTGCAACGCCTGATTCAAACGTTTATGGACCGATTGATAGCCGCAACGCATTTATCCAGCTGTCACGTATTTGCGTAGGCACGACATACTCACGAGAGTAGGTCGGTGTCCCCACTCGCCTGCCGCGAAAACTGGTCCATCTTGACACGATATTTGTCCTCCTTGACCGCCTTCCACTTCTTGAAGTTCGTTGACACGGGGATGTATCTCGACTGAAGTTCCATCCATCAGCGCTGTGTGAGGTCCTCACAATCTTCGTAATCGTTTTGGCACAAAGTCAGCACCATCCAACGAAACGTCTCCGAGAGCGTAAACCGCGAGACGCAGTGAAACGGAATGTCTCGATGGGCGAGTTTGCTCGCGATTTCAGGACGTCGATGAAGCGCCAACAGAAACACGACCAGGAGCGTCTCGAGTGATAATCGGCCATGGGAATTTCGCTAGATGATGGCAATGGAGTTCGTTTGTGAGCCGGCGGTTACTCGGTGGCTGTTGTCACGAAAGAACAAAAAGCGAAAGAGACGAAAGTATGGAGGTGAAGATTTATTTCTCTACGGGGATGTGCCCTCTACGTAGAGCTGATTGTCCTGCGACTTTGCTCTACGTTGTCCATATCGAATGTTATAACGCTACTATAGTCGGGGGAGGGCGGCTTGGCTCTGCTTCAGCACCTTCATGGCTGCTGCAAATCGTTTAGATGTGTTCACGATCACATCCCATTAACTAAAAAAGGAAGAGCCCCTCAACACGAACTGAAGACTTCATCCATGGTGACTTGCTTGACAAAATAAAGACCTCAGCTGAGGGCAATACAACGCCAGAGATGACTCAGACACGACAGAAGTAGAAGATCAGATCAGATCTGACCATGTCCAACGAGATTTGGAAAGAGAGAGAGAGAGAGTTCTCCTGGCGGTGCGAATGTTCGTTCGCGTTCTTTCCACCCCGTGGAACTATAGGAACTATAGGAGAGCGCGGTGTAGCTGCTGGCTCTGCATTACGATAGGACTTCGAACTGTACGCTCTTCCTTCCAGTTTTTGCCCGAATGCGCAAGGAGAATGCGGTCGTCGAAGTCAAGTTCAGGGTTCCTGACCACCGCTCTGCTCGCGCACTCTTACCCCAGGAGAGCCCTTCAACTACTAGTACTTTCGTTGGCGAAGTACTTTTGGCTGGAACTGGTTCTCGAGGTACTGCTGGTGTTGTTACTGTTGCTGGCGAAGCCGTGAGGCTGTTTCAGGAGGGGGCTTGCTCTCTCCGATGACATTTCATTTAAAAGGGTACTCCACAGAAAAAAGTCTAGCGCTCGTTTTGTGACACTGAGCAATAAACACTGGAATCAGCTTGACAATAATTGTCACGCCGAGTCCAGTTTTTATTGTGCAGTTGAGTAGACTAAATGCTTGAACAAAGGTTGTGAATAGGTTTGAGCATACGTTGGATAAAACGGACACGCGAGCCACTGAGTAGTTAGTGTATCAACCTTCTTGGTTGTGTTCAGCTTGGCATATAGAGCAAGACACCACGAATTCAATGAGCGAAGACCACCACACTCGCACCTGTATTTTGCCGTTTGTGGAGAAGAGAAATGAGCAGGTACTCGTAATAATCTGAGTTTTTAAGATTTTTTACAATTTCTCCAAATTCATTTTCTGTAAAAAAAATAGTGGCATCACCAGCCTCCTTAAATACAATATACCTCTGTAATTTATGACGACTACCCAGTTTTGTCCAGCAGTTCATCGAACCAACACTTGGGAAAGGAAGAACGGACGCAAGTTAGTTCAGATCGCAAAAGAAATCGCGCCTTCAACGAGCTGGCAGACGATGTCGCGCCACTGTCGCGAGCGCTCGCAGTCTCCCGCCTCCTCCTGTTCGTCATCAGCGTCCACATCAGCGTCACAGTCGCAAGCTCCACCTCCCGCTATTGAGATGCCATCTAGGTCGCAGCCGTCGTCACCTGGTCCACGCATCAACGCACGTCATGTTGGTGTAATGGAGCGCTTACACGAGCAGCATCACGACCAGCTGCAGCGCTTCCAGGGACAGCAGCAACAACGAGCTTCCGTCGTTCACTCGTCAAGCAACCAGGCGCTCCGAGTTGCGACTGCAGCCTCACGCACTGGTACAGCAGCAGCAGCTAGTCCCAACGGATCGTCAGAGCGGCCAACGACACGTCCGCGGACCAGCAGCGAGCGTGGTAGGGTGTTCCGTCTGCGCCAAAAGCAGTACGAGAAGGACCTCGAAGCCGAAGTGAGGCTTCTGCGCAGTCAGGTCGCCCAGTTGCAACATTTGCGAGGGCTCTTGGTGTCGAATGAGGGCGATCTGCTGTCGCGCAATCGGTCGCTCGTAAGACTCGTGCGCGAGCTGCACCTTGTCCTTCGCCATGGTCTGCAGCCTAAGGTGGACACTAGCTTGGAGCAGGCCGCGCATAGCAATGGCTCGATAGACCAAGTGATGCAAGACCAAGCTGCATCAACCGAGTACAAGGAGAGCTTTCTGCGGCGGGTGCTGGCGCCGGACGTCCGACTTGGAGACCTCGTCGGCGTGGACGTGGTGATCGATCAGATGCGCAAGCACACGGGGTCGTACTCCAAGTTTGAAATTGAACTTGAAGACGTCCAGGCAATCACAAGTGTTGAGCTGATGGCTATCGTGGTCAGTAGTTGGAAGCTTCATGTGCGCTTCTCGCGTGAGTCGCTTTCTGCGATGTTCTCTCTCGCCGTTGAACAGATTCCGAAGATCGCAGCAAAATTCCTGGACCGCGACTTCACTCTCGACTGCGCCACGCGCTTCCAGTTTGCAGCTAGCGGGAAAATCCGAGCCTGTATTCTAGAAACCAACTTTGTCGAAGCGCTGGTGAAGGAGTTTGGCAGTACGGGCGATGTCGTAACATTGATGCAGCACTCTCGAGATGCAACATTGATGGGGACGAGAACTCGGAGCGACCATGAAGAGGAACTTCGACCAGCTGATCAGCAGTACCAATTTGGTAGAAACCCGAGAGTACGTGCTTGT
This sequence comes from Globisporangium spiculum, assembly GCA_023335655.1. Lineage (NCBI taxonomy): Eukaryota > Oomycota > Peronosporomycetes > Pythiales > Pythiaceae > Globisporangium > Globisporangium spiculum. The sequence goes on from JAADVO010000846.1 coordinate 8,978, forward strand.
GGTGGCGCTGGCTGGAGTAATTGTAGTGAACTGCTTCCTTCAAATGGTCACTCTTTGTGCGGTCAGTCTCACGAAGAGTATCGAAAGCCACCAGAGTGGAGGGGGCGCGATCTGATCGCACGCTTGTATCCTCACAATCTATCGTCTCTGATCACGTCACGACCCCAAGTGATCCAGAGTGAGTCAGAGGATGACGTGGCGTCAGCCAATTAGTATCGATGAGGCATGCTTCTATCCATTGAAGATAATAAGCTCACACCAGCACTTGGACATTTCTTGGTTGCGATCACTACTACGTGGAGAATAAACACTTTGTTTACTTTTCGAGCTGTGCCTGATCAAATAAACAGGAATAGTGAAATCAATAGGTGAAATTGTTAGAAAATCGGTAGTCTTGGAAGGTAAATGTGTGATGCATGACAACAGCAGCTAACGGTTGGTATATTGTGTGAAGAGCATCGATTTGGTCGAAGTTCACCGTGTATTGAAGTGCTTCCGCACTTTCTGCAAGCATCTCTATGCTGCCTGTCTGCTCATGTGTGTGTTTCGGTCTCGATCGAAGTGCAAACGCTTGCACCGACTGTGAGTCGCTCAGCTTTAGGAATCAAATCTGGACAAGCGAGAGAACCATTTGAAATTCTATTTACGAGTCAAACCGTCACCGCAGCGAACGAGCGCGACACAAAGACACACACACACACAAGTACATTGAGAAAGCAGTTCGTAGGAAATATTCGCATGCTCAGGATCACTATCTTGTGTAGTATACACTGAATGAGAGAGACAAATAGAGGAGTGGAAACACTCAACCCACTCCAAATCTAAGGCAAAATATACTTCAGAGAAGCAATATCACACCGACCAGTACTTGGATATTACACCCACACTTGCTGAAGAGCCACACCAACCGCGCAAATTAAGCATTTCGGGGAGCCTCGAAAAGATTGCTTGCGTCCATACGTTCTCCATGAGTATGCTGTTGACTCTCGTCTTCCACGAGAGATTCTCAGCGGCACTTGTGCTCGTGACCGCGGCTGCAGCATCGACGTATAGCACTGTTCCTGGGTCCTTCGCAATTCTGGTGAACCTATCGCGTCCAACAAATAGAGAGAGACAGAGAGAGCGAGAGACTTTGGTCAAGCTCGTTCGAGTACGTCGTCAAATGCACGACAGTGTTCCGAGCACAGATCTGATCGTCCTCTTGCGAGACTCCACTGACACTGCAACGCATCTCTCTCGCTTTGCCGCGACTTTGACGACGATTGTGGTCTGGTGGTGATGCAAAGACAGGCTCTTTGCCATTTGAAGTAGAAGGTTCTGATCTCCAGAGCTCCAGTCTAATAATACTGTTTACATGGCTGTTGGTGAGAAGGCGAGCAAGCAACTCACTTCGGATCTGATATCACGTGCTCCGCGAACACCAGAGCCAGCCAGGCACATATTAATCAGATAGTTTTATGCGAGACACGGCCAGTGCAAGCATGAGGACTGGATATTCTGATCCTGCGAACTTCTGCAGTCCCAGCTCATCGACTTCTTGGGACGTCACCAACGGCGTCACAACTGAGAGCACCATCAGCTCTGCGACGTCCCGCGCACTACCCACTGCTTTCACGAGCGCTTCGACAAAGTCGATGTCCACCAGGTACGCTGCGACCTGATCTTGCTCGGAGAACGTGAACCTCGTGACGCTGTGGAGCGGTTGGTGAGCTTTGCTGCGAGATCGGGTGTGTCAGGAAAGGATGAACAGGACATGATTGACAGCGACTCTCGTGATGATCGAGGGTGCGGCTTTGCGTAAATGACGACGATGGTGATAGTATGGCAGTCAGCAATGGATTCGACCTGGTTGATCTCGATCTCGAACTTGGACTACGACGCCGTGCGTTTGTGCCACTTTTTGGAAGACGCCGTAGGCAATGAGCGCTCCAAAACTGACAAGATCACCGTACGTGATGTCTTTTCCCACGACGCCCCACAGAAAGATTTCTCTGGAGTAGGTGGCAGAGCGTGAGCAGAGCGCCAGTTTTTGCGGTTCTCGAATCCAAACTGGACGACCGTGTACAGCTCTCACGTAGTCTTTGCCGGCGAACCCCCATTACTAGCTCGGGTGGTTAATGCACACTGCCTGGCGGGGATACCGGAAGTTCTACTGCTGCGTCGCGACATGATCGTTCATTGACATGATAGATATAAAAACACCGAGAGAATTGAGTGATACACGTAGACACATTCACGCACATACTCAGTCGGCAATACAAGCTCTCGGAAGGGATTGTTCAAGATCAGCAGTTGAATATGTAGTGATACAGCGAACCGATATACAGTGGCCACATACCTGCTGAACAGCCACTCCATTTCGCCGCGACTCGATCATTTCGGGGTGCTGATCTTGCTCGAACAGACCACGCTCTCTCATTGCCACTCATCCTCCGCGTATGGAAAATGCATCGAACTTCAGGGTAAGAGGCGAACTCTTTCAAGCGCGTTGCACTCGCACGCGCGCGCGCGACTGGGGATTAGCGCGATGTACTTCGTCCTTGGATTTTGTATTGTACGCGAGCCTGTCAGTCCAAGTATGCAGGAGAGAGAGTTGTTTGAGTCGAACTTGGGTTGTGCAAGGCATCCATCCATGGAGTACCAATAGCGCACCTCTGCCGTCTTGCCCGATGTTCGTCGCGAACGACTTCTTTCGAAAACCGGGTGGCCGAAATCCACTGCTGCCTGTGTCTTCGTCGCTTTGTTTTATGAGAAAGGCAGGCTTCTGCCCGATGACACCGAGAAGAGAGGAGAGTCCATCCATTTTGCACCAAACACACACTGTGTGGACAAACTCAGCGCGCGTCCACGCTCCAAATCGGCGTACAACCGCCTCCGAGCGCGCAGTACTAAGCGAACCATCCACACGCACGCGCGGAACCATGCATCCACAGCACACAATTTATAAACACTGAGAAATGGTAAGTTCACAGACAAAACCATTCAGAATCGAACAGGACCAGCTCATCATTGAACGGCAAGCTGATCCACAGTGTATGGATCTAGCAGCCGTATCTGCCTATACACATACATATCTGGTGAAGAGCGAAGAGCCAAGCCGCATGTTTAGCGGAAGTCGAGCAAATTGGGACGCCTCCTTCGAATAAAACTGCGCGCTATGGGATGCGTTTCAGTATTAGCAACTGTGGTCTTGGACGTCACTTGTCAAAAGTTCCAAGGTGGAGAGAGATACTCGAGCGAGCTCGTATTTGCACCGCGTCCAAAGAAAATTGTAGTGAGCGTCTGCGGCATGTTGATGGATAGACAGATAGACATAGAGAGAAATATATCTGGCTGGGTCAGGGTTGGATCGATTGTGCGCATCAGTAATGTACAGGATACGCTCTCCACAATTCTGAGCTGTTGCTTCATCGTCGTCCTCGCGTCAGATTTCTTTGTACCTCTTCAACTTCGCGTCGCTTCTTCATCTCGTTTCATTGCCAGAACCGCAGCGATGCTGCTGCTTCCGAGCATCGGAGAGAGCAAACACGCTCGTAGAAGATGCAGCGTGATGCTCTGATTTCGCCTAGGAATACTTGAGAATCTGGTCTGGGTCGTTACTTTTGTGGATTTCCTGGCCTCTGAGCACCAGCATCACTTCAAGTTCCATCGACATGACAGTGAGACACGGCCTGCGTCACACGAGAGGACTGATTCAGCGGGTTCATCGCTGCTTGCCTACAGGTGAGTGGCAGCTCTCAGGATCAGACTTGGTGGCAGGTTGTATTGCTTTACTGGAAAATCTGACGTGAAGTAGAGGGATGGGGAGGGCTGAAAATACCGAAGCTAGTTTGCTCCAGGGAGAGCAGCAGCACCTGGAAATGCTTCAAGTCGCGACAAAATGGTTTTGACTTTTCAGCAGGTACGTGGCCGCTGTACATCGGCGCGCTGTGTCGTTACACACTCAACTGACTGGCGATCTCGATCGATTCCTTCCGAGTTCGCCTGACCCTCTGGGTTTACTTGCACCACTCATTTTATCTGTCAACTTGTCATGCAGATGAACGACCCCACCCGCGTGTGCCAGCTTGCTTGCTCCGAAGCTGACCTCGATTCACAATGTGGATACAAGAGTTGTTCAGGTATGCACGTTCATGTGTCTTGGTGTCGATGGGGTGGTTCACACACACACACACACACACACTCTCTCTCTCTCTCTCTCTCTCTCTCGAATCGTAAACACTTCGATGAGAAGCGAAATCATGACACTGTTCAGCTAACAGACAAACAAGTGGGGGCAGTATCGACGAGAAGCTGGGTTTGTATGGCAGAAAGCGCGGTAACACGCTCGACCAAACCGAAAGATTGTGACAACTTGAGGCACGCAACATTTTGCTGCGACCTGAAACGTATGTGCAAGTGTCACCAGAAAATGAATCAACACTTCGTGTGCATGAGCTTGATTTTTGCTCTTAAAAGAGTGCACTTTGGATCTTGTAATCGCTCTTGCTATCCCTTTGAGAGGCTTGCCTTCTATTGACTTTTGAAAGTAGAAAGAGGGATCGCACGAATGCAATTTGTAGCTGCTCAACTCCTTCCAAACCCTTATTTGCGCAAAAGTAGTGTCATAATCCTCCCACTCTTCACTCCCACCGCCAGTCTTCTTTTGGCGGGTTGCGTTCGTTTGCGTTTGTGTTCATGCCTGCGCGTTTCTCTTGGAGCCTGGAGAGGGTACAAATGATTCCAACAGCCAAGAGCAGATACACACATTAATGAGATGTTTCTGGTAGTAACTACTGTAGGTTTACACTTACATAATATTATCAGGTAAAGTGCGCGCCAAAAGTTCAGAAAATTCTCGTTTTTCAACCTTTCTTTAAAACTATTGCGTCAAACAGCACAAAAAGCGGCTCAAATGAAAGAGCAAAACACGAGGAGAAAAACAAGACCACAACAGCGCGACAGATCG
>JAADVO010000847.1:0-13874 GCA_023335655.1 Globisporangium spiculum
CAGCATTGCCTGCGACTGCGCGAACACGTGGCCGTCGACTTCCAAGATCGGCAACTGGCCGAACGGGTACGACGCCTTGGCGTTCATGAACGCGGCGTGCGAAATTCGCTCGTCCACGAAGGGCACGCCGCCGATGTGGAACGCGAGGCGCACGTGGTCAGCACGGCCGGCGGCGGGGAAGTACGTTAGCTTGATGTTCGGGAAGGCGCTCATCTTGTCGTGCTTGGCTGGGAGAAGGCAGGTTGGAGAATGAGTGAGTGAGGAGCGAAGCAGAAGGTGTTGCTGCGCGCGGGGCGAGGAGCTCCTCAAACTGCGATCCCAAAATGCTGAGCAGCATTGGACTTGGAACGGAACAGAAGGTGTCGATTTTGAGCCAATCAGAAGTAGCGCTGAATGATTAGTTAAACCCTTAACTCATCCAACAGATGACACAGCGGAAAACCCGAGAATGAAGATCGTTTTTTGGATCTCACACCTTTGACAGACACTTTGTATCTACCAACCATTGGTAGCCAACAACACATTTACTGTGACTTCTGTAGCTGCTCGATGAAGGGAGGTTGGAGATATTGCACTATGGAGAAGTGCACTCCCCTGGCACTTCTCGCCTTCTGCTTCAGGCGTTTGAAAGGGAGCATAATGCTTAGAATGCTGGCATTTCGCAGGCTTTTGTTGCTTGGTTGAATGCCCAAGGATGTGTGGGGGGCATTTGTTTACTGAAACCATTGTCAAGAGCCTGCCTAACACACCTGACATACGCAGGCGTACACTCTGGTTTCAATTTGAACACTTTGGGCATCCAAGAATGAAGATCAATTGAACCCAAACAGCGGAATGAGTCCACGTTGATGTACTAATCCGAGATGGAGCTGTTGATAGCGTCATCGATCTTCAACACCAGAACAAATCTGGCAGACAAGAACCAAGAAGGTTCGAGAAGAAGGCGGCAGCAAAATGTAAATACAAATGTACTTGCCAAGGAGCATTTTGTTTGTTTGGGAAGAGTTTACCATTATCCAGAGAAGTGCCAAATTGGATGACGCATTCGATACTTTTGTTGGAGATACGTTCACCTCCACAGCGTTTGTCCATAATGCACACCACGCGACTGGTACTCCAGTTCTATCCAGTTTGGATGAGCACTACCAGTAGTTCATTTGCACCGGTTGATGAACTAATCCCAAATAGGGATAGCGCTAACCACCTTTCATGGCCTTCGGGTGTTGCAGAGGCACCATGCAGCCTTTTCGGTCTGGAGAGGACAGCTCCTTCAGCCTACGCTGCGCAAGTGCTGCTGCAAGAGCACAGGCACGAGTTTTGTGTAGCTAAAGTTGAAGTGTGGATGGTGTTGAAAGGGATGGATGTTCATGGGTCATGAGTCAATGGTGTATTTCTGTCTGTTATTTGCGGAAAATATTTTCTTTAATTGTGAGAACTCACAGAAACAAGTTCACCCACTTTGCACCCAGTTAGCCACCTGTACCCATCCATCATTTTGTATTTGTTTCACTATATAGCTAGGTGATTGGGTACATTCACACACAAACTGCTGGGTGTACTCGTTTACCATTTTGCAAAGTGAAACCAAGACAAACTGGTAGCAAATGGGTAATTTGGCACACTGGGTGTAAATCGAAAGCTCCGCTAAGTTTTTCTTTCTGCTGTCGATTTGTGCGAACCTATCCAATGTTTCTAAACATACTCCGCAAGTAGTTTCTAACATTTCTAATCTGCGTGGATCTCTTTTGACTCTTCCACACTAGAAAGAAGAAAAGCGCATCCATCACTATCTCACCTGGCGCCACATGAGTGACGCCACCACCACCGCCGCCGCTGCTCCAAGCGCCACCACCAAGCCGCGCGGCTTCGATGTGGAGCTGCACGTCAAGTACCTCGTGGGTCTGAAGAACAAGAAGGAGGACTTTGAGTCGTGCATGATCGAGCACATGCGCCTCTCGGGCATGTACTGGGGGGTCGGCGCCATGGCGCTGCTCGGTCGCGAGCAAGACATGAACCCCGAAGAAGTGGTCGCATGGATCCTGCAGTGCGAGCACCCGGACGGTGGTTTCGCGGGAAATGTAGGCCACGACCGCCACTTGCTCTATACACTGCACGCGCTCTTGATCCTGTCGATGCTGGACGCGCTCGACCGCATCCAGAAGGACAAAGCGGCCAAGTTCATCGCGTCATTGCAGCAGGAGGACGGGTCGTTCGCGGGCGACCAATGGCTCGAGATTGACACCAAGTTCACGTACTGCGCGCTCTCGGGACTTTCAATTTTGGGGAAACTGGATCTCATTGACGTGCCCAAGGCGGCGGCGTACATCGATACATGCCGCAACTTTGACGGCGGCTTTGGTAACATCCCAGGTAGTAGGGTGGTTGCGTCACGCACTATTGTTCCAATGAATATGCACATCCAATTGAGGAAGACTAACGCTCATGACTGCTCCCACTACTATTACAGGCTGCGAGTCCCACGGTGGCCACATTTTCACGGCGGTTGGTGCGCTCTCGCTCGCGCACTCGCTGGAACAGGTACGCAGCACGTCTTTATTGGCTTCATTTCCTGTATCGTTCGTTCTACCAGGCTAATGGATTGCTTTTATGTCTATGTATGTGTGTGAACGGTCAAATGCACAGTATGTCGACGATGAGCTGCTCGGCTGGTGGCTCTGCGAGCGCCAGTGCGACTCGGGCGGGCTCAACGGGCGACCGGAGAAGCAGGCGGATGTCTGCTACAGCTGGTGGAACATCTCGTCGCTGATCATGATCGGCAAGCTCGACTGGATTAGCAAGGAGAAGCTCATCCAGTTCATCCTCGACTGCCAGGACCTGGACGACGGCGGCATCGCGGACCGCCCGGGCAACGTGGCCGACGTGTTCCACACGTTCTTCGGCATCTGCGGCCTCGCAATGCTCGGCTACTTTGAGCGCGAGAAGGCTACCCATCCAGAGTATACGGCGATCCGCCAGGTGCACCCGGTGTACGCGATCCCAGTGGACACGGCCGAGAAGCTCCAGCTGAAGGCCCAAGTGATCCCGCCAAAGTCGCTCTCTTGATTGTTACACGAGTGAGTACATACACAAGCAGCAATGTGAGAGTTTGGATATCAGCAAGACAAGGCATAATAGCAACTAAACTGACAACGACAAAGCTCACAGGTTGCAGCACACTGGTGTGGAACGAGTCTGTTTTGTGTGGAGTTAAAATGGTTGAAAGAGAACGAGAACCTCACTGTGTGATCTGTTGCTATCCCCGAAATCAGCAGCGAGCCAACCAGCCAAGTAGAGCTTGATATCTGACTGACCCGTTCTCATCTTGCTTCCCGAGACAGCTTAAAGATCCATCGGCACGGCGTCTTCGACAACGATTGGGAACGCCTCGAACGTGGAGCTCAGCACGTCTGCAATAGCACAGGAGAAGAGGAAGAAGAAGAAATTATTAGACACACTGCAATCCACACGATAAAACAATATAGAATAACACATAACGTACGGGTCGCTCCGCGTGGGATGTGAGTGACAATGTCACGCTCGATCAGGTTGCGCAGGTCCGACACTTCGTTTGGCTTGATCGAGTTGATGTCCTTCACGACCTCCACCTTGCCGTTCACCTTCTTGATGATCGTGATGTCCACGTTGCTGCCCGAGCCGAGGTCGTTGAAGATACCGGCGAGAATGGCGTCCTGCACAAGGCGCTTCGCTTCGTCTTCCTGTGAAATGGTTAGAAAGACACAGTATTAGCTGCTGATAAATACCATACCTTTCACAATGGCCTAGATGAGAGATGAGACACACGTACGGTCATGTCATCCTTGTAGCCGTGCTCGAACACGGACATCGCGGCGAGACTGCCAGAGCCCATGGTCACGAACGGGAGCTTGTCGGTACTTCCGTGTGGGTACACCGTGTATAAATGTGGACCAGTGACGTCAACGCCGCCGAGCACCAACGCAGCCGAAACGTGGCCCTGGTACTGGAACAGCATGCGCTTGAGCAGCGTCATCGCGGTGACAACTCTGGACTGTGTGTCGGTGTTCTGCGAGTTTCAAGAGCAATGATTAGTTTCACACATTCTGGACAGGATGAGGCGTGGTGATAGATAGAGTATCAAAGAGATGTATCACGTACCAATCGGTGGAGCTCCAACTGCGATGAGATCAGAGCAGTGGTGTTCTCCGTGTCAGCGGCAGTACCGGCACCGCAGCAGTAGATGTTTGGCGCAATGTAGTGAATCTTCTCACAGTTCTTGTCCATAACCTGTATCCATCCGTACATAATCCACATAATAAACGCACCATCAGTATTTCGTCACTTTCCGACATTCATGTAGAGCTAGCTCCGCGATAACGATCGCGCTCGAGAGAAACAGATCAACGTACAGTGCTGCCTCCGGTGGATCGCGTATCCGCACCCAATACGACACCGTCCTACACAATAGAGAGCAACAGCAGCAAAGTCAGCACAAATAGCATGCAGTCAGCATGCTCCATCATCGCATAGCTTGCAAGCGCACCTTGTAGACGACGCCGACGATGGTCGTGCCGGTCTTCATGGCCTTGATCTTCTGTCCGCCCTGGGCACCTGCACCGAGCAGCAGCTCATTGCGGCGGACGTTGTCAAAGTTGAAGCCTCCGTGGAGCGCGTCCTCCGTGGGGAAAGCGTCGCCGAAGGTGTTCTGCGTGCGTCGGAAGTCCGTCATGGTGGTAGCGCTTGGTCAACAGGAGCGGGTGACAGAGATAGAGATGACGGAAGAAGGTGTCGTTCGACCTCCTCGATCTTGCTTTGCTTTCGCGTAAGATTTCTTCCCCTTCCTCCTTTCTTGCAGGCAAGGGGAGTCATATCCAAAACCCGTAAAAAGGGAGCTTGCTGAGATCTTTTTTACGAGCAGCTCTGAAGATCACAGAACAAAGGCGTAATTACGAGCTGAGTGGAAGAGCATCACTGTTAGTTACTTTAATAGAAGATCGCTCTTTTATTTTGGACAGAATGGAGGGACTCGCACAAACGGATACTGCCTGCATAATCACATACACAGGGTTCCACAGGGTATCAGTTGTGAGAATCAAAACACCTTCCCCCTGACGAGCTACTATTGGCTTAAACTTCTTGAAAGCGATGCATCATTGGCGGAAAAGAAGATTTTCAGGAGCTCATTTTAAGTGGCGCACCTTCCAAGACTCGTGACTGCCAGTCATTTTGGCGGGCATACTGAAATGAAGATAGGCGTCTCTGGCCAGTCACGCCCAGCAACCGCGATTGGATTCCGCGGCCGGCGTTTCCACTTTGTTCCCACTGCCAGAAGCAAAAGCATCAATAACCATGGTAAGTTTACAGGACGGTGCTGGCGTATGGGCGTCGGCGCGCGCGTTATGAGATGCATGCGTTGGCTGCGAGTGTGGGCGGGACTGCCAGCAGAACAGGAAGGGGATGAGGGGAGCGTGCGAGCAAAAAAACGAGAATGCAGGAGCTACGGATGCAGAGTGAGAGAGAGCAATGGCGAGAAAGAGAATGCGAGAAAATCATGACAGCATCAGCAGCAGCAACGACAGACTCTCAAGTGCAATAACCAGATATCGATGAACGAAGTGGAGCACAGTATGATCGATAGACGATACGAATATGCAGAATTGGCGAATATGCAGCGATTGATGGGACGATCAACCCAATCCTCTTCATCGTATTGAACAGCGGGTGCAATGGACCCCTCCCTCCCTCCTCTGTCTCCAGCTCTCCGCTCTTGCTGCTTGGATGCGCTGCTCGCAGATACACACCCGCTGCCACGCGACAATCGACAGATATGGTTGTACAGAGTGACTAACGAGAGCTACTTGTGTTGTTGATGTTGTCATTGTGCAGTCGCTTGTTATCGGACCAGATTTCCAACACATTCTTCGTATTCTCAACACCAACGTTGATGGTCGCCGCAAGGTGTGGGTCGCTTTGACCGCCATCCAGGGTGTGGGTCGTCGTTTCGCCATCATGCTCTGCAAGAAGGCCGAAGTCGACATCACCAAGCGGTACGTCAATGCACCTTGTGCATGGATGGGTACCCTGCTATTGCACTTGAGACTGACAGACCATTCCTCTTTCTGCTATCTGATTGCCGTCCACCCTACAGTGCTGGTGAGCTGACCAACGATGAGATCGAACGTATTGTCGCTATCATCCAGAACCCGCTCCAGTTCAAGATCCCAGTGTGGTTCCTGAACAGAAAGAAGGACTACAAGACCGGCAAGCACTCGCAGGTTGTTGCCAACAACTTGCAGGGCAAGCTCCGTGAGGACCTCGAGCGCCTCAAGAAGATCTACGCTCACCGTGGTCTTCGTCACTGGTGGGGTCTCAAGGTGCGTGGTCAGCACACCTGTACCACGGGCCGTCGTGGCCGCACCGTCGGTATCCTCGAGAAGAAGTAATTGGCTTCGCCTCCTTCTGGCACGAAATCCTGAGATCCGATTGTGTTCATTAGTGAGAATTGCTGAAATGCTGGTATTATTTTGGTGGTTTGCCTGCTTCTTTTGGTCCTCTCCGGTGGGTGACATCCTAACAAGCAAATAAACAGTTGCTGCTTCAACACGAACGCCCCGCCTTGTTGTCTTCCTTCTTTTACTCGTTCTTTGTCATTTGGGTGCTTGGTGCTGTTGTCTGCTCACAATTCGGTAAAGTGATTCATTTGCTTTCGATCAAAGTCTGTTGAAAAGGGAGCTCTGCCCTCACCATCGGATACATACATATCACGCGAACATTGTCAGAGGTGCAGGCTCCTTCCTTCCATCGAGCCACTCACCATATTCATGGTCAAAGTATCAAGGTCCCCACTGGTTCTGGTCGTTTGTTTACCTACAGACTTCGCGAGAAACTCTTGGCAAAACGACGTTGGTTGCCATGGCTGAGTAAATCAAGCCGCTTGGAAGCGCATGGCCAACCTCGTTCGACTTCGAGTGTGTTTGAACAAATAGCGCATCCGCCTTCACACAGTAGTGACATTCTGGCACTTGGGAGTGAGTTTCCTCTTGTTCCTTCCAATGATCCGCTTACCAAAATTCTTGGCTCAAACCTCGAAATTGCTTTCAACTGCGCCTCTTACGTTGGTCCGACGGCTCGCCGTCACGACACTGATTTCGACATCAGCTCCTTCCTCCGGTCGTGGCCATGAGCGAGGCTTTTAGCAATACGACCCCTTGTTCATGGCTGCGACTCGACAAGTGCTTAATGCACCTTGCTTCAAAGCCTTCAGCTTCTAACCAAAACCAGTTTCAAGGCTCCTTCCATGTACGCCAAGAACCAAGATTTGATTCATAGCTTTGTCTACACACGCATCCAATTGCTCTCACGCGACTCTATTATCTCCGAAAATGGGTTGATATTCTCCCATTGTGATGTACTGACACAATTCTTGTACGTCTGTCGTGTTCAGTCTTCAGTCCTCACCATAGAGACAGGAATGCATGCCCATATTTCTCGCTACTTTGAAGTCGACACCAAAAGTTTTCTTCACAAAGTTTCGCTTTTTTAAGTTAATATACTCTTTCCGAGGTATCTCGCCGTCAAAATCCTACATGAACGCGTGGACACCACCCTCTCTCTCACTCTCTCTCGTCTATCTATCCAATCTATGCAATGCAGAGCGAGCGGAAGCCGCCAATACCAATTTCAAAAATGCGGTGCACGCCCAGAACGCCCATGATGGCACCGCTCACGCCCACAACCGCCGCGATCAGCAGAATCACGAACGCCGTCTTGCGGTACTTGCGGATCAAGTACCCCATACCGAGCTGGCCCACGATGCCCGCGAGGAAGCCGACCATGCCGTGCCAGAGTGCGTGCTCGACCGAGAGCGTGCCGAGGATGATGAACTGGATCGTCGTGGCCGAGGACGTGAACAGGATCATCGACGACGACGTCGCCGACGCCACCTGCGGGTGCAGCCCCATCTCCAGCAGCAGCGGGCCCTTCACCATGCCGCCACCAATGCCGAGCAGCCCCGCCGCGAGCCCTGCCAGCGTGCAAAAAGCCGGGTACTTGATGATTGCATCGCGGTCCCAGACCACGTCGCCCTTGAGGTACTGGTAGCCAGCCGCCTGCAGCTGGGTATGGAAGCGCGCGATCTTAGCCCCAAAGTATAGTGTCGATCCAGCAAAGAACGGGAACGAGATCGCGATAAGCAGCCAGTAGCCAAAGCCTCCACAAGACAAGCCGATGACACTCGGGGATCCGTGGCCGCCCTTCGCCATCGAAAAGAGCACGAGACCCACCCACGTGAAGAAGAGCACGGTCAGGTCGCCGTACGGCACGCGGTTGCGCAGCTCCGAGAGCTCGTCGACGCTGCGCACGGGACCACCCGAGCCAATGACGCGCTTCTTCACGCCCGCGTTGATGAGCGATTCGTCCTCGTTCTCTGTGTCGCTACTTACGTCCTCCTCCGTGTCCACCGTACTGGTGCTGCTCGAGATCAGCGCGAGCTCGCTCTCCTGCGGATTGGAGAGCTTCTCGAGCTTCGCGTCTTGGGTGGGGCGCTTGTAGGCCTTCCATTTGAGGTACGCGAGCGCCACGACCTGGAACTGCTTGAACTTGCTCTCGTGCGGTAGCAGCTTCCAGTACGAGACGATGTCCGTGAGCCTCTGCGTGTCGGCCACGCCTTCCTCTCGCCACATCTTCATGCCCTTGCTGAACGTGCGCATGCTCGTCTTGGACAGCAGCCACACAATGCAGACGGTGATGAGCCATTCGGGGAAGACCGCGTTCATGTTGACGCCGATGATCGTGCCGGCGAGCGTCATGGGTTCCATCATGAGCATCGTCTCGTAGTCGATCAGCGGGCGGTTGCGCGCCAGCGGGTGGCGGCTGCGCACGTTGATGATGAAGCTCGCGATCGCGCTGCCGAAGATCGTGGCTTTCGACAGCGGGATAGCTTCGTGGGACGACAGTCCCATGAGCAGAATGTAGAGCGGCACGAGCAGACCGCCGCCGCCCAGCCCAGAGCCCGCCGCGAGTACATTCGCGATGAACGCGCCGATCGAGCCCGTGATCTCAGTGCGCGAGAGCGGGAAGAGTTTGTCCTCCTGGCACACGCTGTTGCGGCAGATCATGTCCTGCAGCTCGAGCGCGATGCAGTCGGTCGTGGACTCGCATGCGTGGCTCTCATTGATGTCGAGCACGGGCGCGTCGTCGTTCAGGATGTCCTGCTGCGCTTCCGCCTCGACGAGTGCGCGGTTAGCTGTAGCAGTCGCTGTAGATGAGATGGATGCCAGCAGCACCAGTGCCAGTAGCGCAACTGTCGTGAATCGCATGGCGTTGCGTCGTGCGGAGCTTCTCGTTCTTCTGCTTGTGATGGTTGCTGTTCTTCCGATGCCCATGAGAGCTGTTGCGAGAAGGCGAACAGTGCTGAAGTGGCTGGGCCTACCTGCGCGTGAAGAAAGGAACGGATTAGCTTCTGGCGCCTGTGCTCGTTCCGCCGATGCGCCTATGGAGCTCCAATCCAATCACACCACCACCAGGTCCAAAGTGTCCATTGCCATTGGGCTGCCGCTTATACCAAACACACGGCCGAAAGTTGCACTGCTGGGATTCATCGGGAAGGCTACATGCAGTGTATGAGTTGTTATTGAGCAACTGGAGAGGCTCGGAGGCGGTTTTCGATGGAGTGGTTGCAGGATGAGGGAGTTGCGCGACACTCTGTCGACTGTGCGTCGAATAAATTCAGCGAGGTGATTGGTCGATCGTCCAGATGCCATTAGACAACCAAGAACCAATGAGGCGAACTGAATTTTGCTGGTCAACCACAACCAAGCGGTCCTCGAAACGACGCACAACGCAATCACCCTTCTCACAGCCTTCCCAGGTTCCTCCAGGAACCTAGTGGGCTCCGTCTGGTTAGTGCTGAAGCGATCCATCCATCCATCCGATATCCGATGATGCTTGCGCAATGGAGGCGCTTCTCACTATGGCTACGCCGAGAAAAGCAGCAGCCTTCGAGAATGGGAGAGAATGAATGGAGAATGAATTGGGAGAGAAGGCATCCATCGTACGGACGATGTGGAATTGCTCCCAGTGAGAAAGCTCTGAGTACTGTTCGAGGTTGCACTGGGCAATGAAGAGGGGAAGCGAGTGGCTTCATTTTGTTGTTGTTTGCTTATTTGCTTGTGCCTTGTGGCCAGTGGGAGCAACGATTATGATGGCTACGCTGCCCACAAGGCCAGGTCTCACGAGCGGCTGACCTCGCTGCAGTAGCTAAGCGCAAAGTAGTGGGACTCAAATCGCAGCGCTTGGCTCTGACAATGAGCTCACGACTTCACGAGAGCCCAACGTTGTTGACAGGATGCTTAAGTCACCTCAAGCTCGTGAGTTCTCAGATCATGCAACCTTCGCGCAGCCTAAAATGTACCCATTTATGACCAACACTCCTCTCCATCAATTGTAGCCATTCATGTTACTAATCGATGCATCTCATTCAAGACCCTTGAACTTATCCAAGGGTCTCATTTTCAAAGCGTTTGCTGACCATGCACGCACACCCTCGCGACGGACTTGCTCACACGCGATTCAGCTCGCGCCACTGCTTATTGCTCTCGAGCAGGTAGTAGTAACACTGGCTCAGGTTGCTGTTCTCTTGGCACTGGATCTGGAGTCACGCCAGCCCTTCATCAAGGCTCGAGCTACTATCAGATCCAGACCCAGCAGCAACTGAAGCCTGAGATCGAGCTTCCAGAAGCTTGTCACAAAGAGGTGTTGAGCCAGCTAGCAGGGCAAACCTGCTTGTCATGGCGACTTGCGCGTGGTTCTCTGATGCATCCAGCCACGATGTTGGCACCTCTGCAATTTTAGTGTATGCGATCGTCAAGGCGGCTATGGCTGATACTGCCCCAGCCTTTTCTTGGAGTTTGGTGAGCGGATTCCCAGATGCGAAAAACGCTTCGTAGTTTTGGCTGACGAAAATGTCGTCTGGGAGAGCGCGGATCGAGTTTACGGACAGTGAGCGCCACGAAAACGTGACCGTTGTAGGAAACAGCGCTGTAGGAAACTCGGTGATCCCAGGACTGAGCTCCAGGAAGAAGTACATCACCATCGACCACTTCTCGAGCAGATCCAGCGGGAGGTCCGTCAGGTCCGTGCTGCAGAACTCGATATCGTAGACGGTTGGAGGGAAATCCGGGAAGAGGAGCCCCTGCGGGATGCGACTCATGTTTGCTATCATGATGTAGACGATTTTCATCATTGGGTGCGCTTGAGCTGTGAGTGCCGCGTCGTCGCCCCACTCTGTAATCGAGCAGTTGTGGATCTTGATCATCGCCAAGTTAGGGAAAGTTTGCAGTCGTGAGGGCATCGAGAGCGCCTCGCAGTGGGAAAACACGAGAGCTTGGACGCTGAACGGGTCAACACTGCTTAGTGCATAGTCGATCTCACTCTTGGTCCCGGTGATGCGCTTCTGCGAGCAGTACACTTCCAGAACTGCACACACGTACTGAGTTGACGCGAGCGGCATCGTCTCCAGTAGACAGCCTGCATCTCTGTCGGCCAGCCTGACTGCGCGAGCGGAGAGGTGCGTCATGAGCACCGCGAGTCCCCAGCCAACCATGTTCGCTCTGGTGAGCCGTTTTTTACAGTGGATTTTCTATGCAGTGTCATTCACGGCGGTGCCTGGTTGAGACGTGGCATCGTTAACACAGTCGACGCGAGCCATTGACATGCCGGACTGTAAATCAAGTTCCACCCGCTGCTGCATTTGAAGCGCGTACAGACGAAGAAGCAAACTAACTCCTGCAGCCTTTTTAGAGAGAAAATCGATCCACGACGTGACGAAGATCTGCCGATTCTCCGTAATCGCATCGATGAACCAGGTCTCCAAGTAGAAGTTGAGGTACGGCGCGTCGTAGAGAATGTGAGCTACATCTCGATAGTACGGATAGAAGATCGCGAGCGGGACGACCGTGCCGTAGACAATCTCCAGCGCTGCATCGAGCGCCAGATGGACCGCTTTCACGTACGCCGGGGTCTTCTTGCGGAAGATCACATGCACCATCGTCATGAACCAGCAGTTGGTCACGATCACGGCCAGAAGCAGCCGGTTGATCCAGCACGAGGCGACCAAGTGGCTCATCTTGTAGGCTTGGAAGGTCGAGAGTGCGATCTCCGCCAAGACTGTGAGCTCGTAGAAGTCAGCTCCACAGCGTCTCTCGAGCTCATGGTCCCATCGCACGAGAGCTGCTCGTATTCGTTGTACTCAAGATTGGTGTATAAGTCTACTCGATTGTGGAGATCGTCCAGATGCATTCGATTCCCTCGCGCTGGATCGTTCAGATCGCTGAGATCGCTGAGAGCGTCGGGATCGCGAGCTTGAACCACCGCCAGTAGAGTGGACCCATTTCGTACTCCAGTTTGGTTGAGCTTGAGGAGGGGATGAACACCCCGCAGCATATCGCCAGTATGAAAGAAGAATCGCGAATCCGTGGGCAGTCGTGAGTGCCTTGCTGACTACGATGACCGTCGGGAAGTAGCTGATCACATCGAGTCCTAAGAACCAGAGCACTGTCGAGGCGGCGGGGGCGTGCTTGGTGGAGAGGTAGAGCTTCGCCATCGCCGAGTAGAAGAGACACGCGAGCAAATGCAGAAGCGCCACGAACGCAAGCGAGATGAACTTCCCACCGCACTGCTGCCAGCTTCTCTCAGTTGGCAGTGTCGATGGCTCGGGGCTTCTTAAGTTTTTTTGGTACTTTGTCGTATGTTGTTCACGAATTTGCAGACAGAGACTACAGTTCACAGCAGCAGCGAGATGACTCGCAGAGCCTGCGTGGTCAGTGTGTGGGTGAGCAGGTGCGGTTCTATCGGAGGGTGATGAGTATGCTCAAGTGAGACTGGCGGACGAACGGTTGCTCAGTTCTATTTCCATTCTGACGTGGTGAGCTGACTCAGGTCGTAGTTCGCTAGGTGCACTCTATTTATTCGCGTTTCTCAAGTTCTTAATCCGGGCGGCAAGCCTGTGGAAACCTGGACGACAAGTCTGTGGAACCTCATGAAGAGTCGGCAAACACTGTCGTTTCGGATTCGTGCAACAATGGTGAGTCGACCAGTATCACAAATGCAGTGGTGGTTCCGTATCGTCACACCAATCAATCTGAAATACAACGCAGCAGCGACCGCTGTCCTGTAGTTCTCGAAAGCACGCTGTAAATACCTGCCGGATGCAGTTTTGATACCTGAGCATCGAGGTCCGCCCTCCCACCGGAGAGAGAGCGAGAGAGAGACTCACCCCTCTGACTAGCATGTTTTGGCATCATCGCAACGCTACTCTTCGGAGAACCTCGCTTGATGTGCGCACACCTATCTACGCGCATTAAGGATAGTCACTCCACAAGTGCCTGCGCTTTATCGGATCTTTCCTCCTCTCAAGTGCGAGGGCATCTCAGGATCTCATGACCATTTATTTGATCGATGACCTTCACTCTCAGCTTTCTGATTCCAGTCCAGAAAGTGTACTCATCCACGTGCACTGCGTCATCACCCGAGTATGTGCTCTATGATTGGCCAAAGCAAAGCTACGCCAGCTGTTGGAATAGTGTGTGTGCTGTGAACACTTTTCAAAGCAACTCACAAGCGCGAAAATGCAGAGACGAACAACATTGCACTGGCATTCCCCTTTCAGCCACCTTCTCGCTCGCAGAATGAGTGCCTTCCCGAACATCAAGCTGACGTACCTCCCCGCCGCCGGCCGTGCTGACCACGTGCGCCTCGCATTCCACATCGGCGGCGTGCCCTTCGTGGACGAGCGAATTTCGCACGCCGCGTTCATGAACGCCAAGGCGTCGTACCCGTTCGGCCAGTTGCCGATCTTGGAAGTCGACGGCCACGTGTTCGCGCAGTCGCAGGCAATGCTG
>JAADVO010000848.1:0-13861 GCA_023335655.1 Globisporangium spiculum
GACAGCGGCGATGGCGATGACGGCGCGCTCTTGATTCTTCTTCGTGACCTTGGTGGGCATCTCAGAGTGCCACTCGCGCGCTCGTTCAGTTCGCGCCGGGAGAGCGCAGTAAGTAAAGCGACGCCACACGCCGTCGACGAATGAGCGACGAGCGATGAGGGACGACACCTCGAGCAATCAGCGAACTGCTCCATCGATATTGAAGCTGTTGTTGGGCATGAGCGCGGTTTGCAGTGTTCCAGCTGATCCCTCCAACGGTATTTTGGGCAGCAACATCGCGTTCCGAGAATGTGATCCGGTTGCCCAACATGCCGTTTATTGCCTCCGAAGCGTTGGGAGTTTCTTGCTTCTGGCTGCCTGCTCGCATTGCTTCTCTCCTGCCTGTTTTGTCCAAGTGCGTGGGTAGCACAAAGCGACTTTCAAGGTACACGCCAAGAAGACCCATTGCCTGTTGAACAATTCCACAGATCATACACACGCAGAGAAACATCAGCACCATCAAAACAAGCCAACGCGAGAGAGATTAAGATGCAGGGGTTCACCTTACGCAGCGCTTCACTAGCAGTCGCTGCAGTGTTGTGCTTCTTTAGTAGCTCCAACATGCTCGCCGCCGCGCAGACTCAGTCAGTGGTGACCGAAGTCGTGAGCGGCACGATCTTCCGGTACCCGACCTACGTGTCTGTGGACCACTACAGCCTCGCGGTCACCGCCGCCACCGCGGTCGTTGAGTTTGACATTCTTTCGGTCGAGACCATGGACAACGTGACCTTCACGGACGTGAACAACGACTGCGATTCGGCGTACATCGACTCGCAGATCTACCTCTTCTGGAAACGATCGGACGGCAAACTGCAGCTTGTGGCGTCGAATGACGACGAAGGCGACGACTACTCGACCTTCTATGGACGCGGCCGCCGCGACGGATCGCTCTCCACGCAGGATTCGTACCTGAGTCGCCGCATCCCCGCAGGCAACTACCTGCTCGCCGTGGGGAGGTATCCGCTGAGTGCGCAGGCAGCTGTGAGTGGCAAGTCGGTCGACGTGGTCGACCAGTTCACGCCGTACGCGTGTCAGTCCCGCAAAGCCAGCTATGGTAACTACAAGCTCACGGTGCGCAGCCAGAGCACGTCGACCTCGGGGATCATCAAGTCATACCCGAGCTCGTACGTTGGCAACAGCTGCAACGTGTCGCCGGCGATCACGAGGGAGTGCATCTACAGATTGCCTGGAGACTATCGCAAGTCGATCATGAATGTGTGCAGCTACGACAAGACCGTGTAAAGTAAGCGAATGAGTAATGTCGCAACCAACTCCATTGAGAGAAAAGGCAAAACAAACAAACATGTGCAATCAAATCTATTAGGTAGCTTCGTTAATATAGGGGGAAAACACCTCGCACCATGCATCCACATGGATCGAGAAAGAGAGAAAAACAGAGCAATACACAAAGCGAAAGCATACCGATCTCTGGAGGGGGTGAGCGTACGTCCACACAGATGTTTGGATGGCTTCGTCGTCGCTTTCATCGCTCTGCCCATCTGTCTTTGTGCCTTGGCGCGCTGTGCGTCTATGCTCTTCGTTGTCTCTAATTGCCGAGCAGGTCGTAGTCGTCGAGCTTGTCGTTGTACTTCATGATCGTGCGCTTGATCTTGGAGCTGTCGACCCACGTGACGAAGTCCTCCATCGAGCGCGTGACGAGGTACGCCGGGTCGGTCACGACGCTCGGACCGACGCGCACGTGACCCTGCTCAACGAACGTGACGGCTTCCTTGATGGTCTCAGCCATCTTCACGCGCACCATGACGACTGGGAGGCGGCGGCGACAGAACGACGACACGTTCACTTCCTCGGCCTTGAGCAGCGACTTCTTGGTCTGAATGAGCCCCATGTTATATAATTTCTCGAGCAGCGCCTCGGTGGTCTTGATGCGGAACGGATCGTTCGCGGGGCGCTTCTTCAAGCGCGCCACCACGCGCGAGATGTGGCCCACAAGCCGGTTGTATTTGTGGTACTGCTCGCGGTCTGGGATGCGGTAGCGCCGGATCACCTTGATCTCGTGCAGATTGTTTTCCTTGCGCCACTCGAGCAGGTCGACCTTGCGCAGCAGCTTTTGCTCATGATGCCTCAGTTGACGCATGACTCACACTGCAATTGCGGAGTGACACAGACACAACAGAGGTCAGTCGCTGTCCGCTGCATGCATACAGCAGCAGCAATATCGAAGTCGGCCATGCACATAGAGAGAGACTCACTCACACACACACACACACACCTTCGTCGCTTTCTCTTCCTTGTAATCGCAATTCGTGGCTCTTGGTGTCTTCTTGTCCAGCGTTGCATATTGCGCAGACCCAACCGTTCTAGACACCTCTCATCCCGCAACCACCAGTCCAGAATCGTCTCACCTTGCCTCTCCAAGTTGCTAAGTCAGGGTAGCGATCTTTAAATACGATTTTTCTTCTTATTTACGTGATCATCATGAACCGGTCCGCCACTCACTCGCTGGCGAACCGGACCGGCCATTCGCTCAACACTGCTTTTGTTGTGTGTGTTGTGGGGTATTTTCGTACTTTAACGGAGTGCGGTTGCTTGTTCTGGTCAGTCGTCGTGAGCCAACGAAATCGCGGCGTCAAGGGGTCACAAAGCGAGCCAAAGTGGCGCGCGAGGCAAAAGCGAGCCATTTCTGCATCCGGATCGCCGTCACAAGCAACCCCCAGTCTGTAGCAACCATGGTGGCCGCCGAGATCGAGAAGCGCTCCAAGAAGAAGAAACGAAAGACGTCTGACGCCGGCGAGTCGGCGGTCGAGGTCGCCGTGCAGAACAGCGACGGCAAGGACCTCATCGCCCCGGAGAGCGGCGCCGCGCGCCTCGACACGTCCAAGTGGCCGCTGCTACTCAAGAACTACAACTTGCTCAATGTGCGCACGGGCCACTACACGCCGATCCCGACGAGCACGTCCCCGCTCAAGCGCAACATCAGCGACTACGTGCGCTACGGTGTGATCAACCTCGACAAGCCAGCGAACCCGAGCTCGCACGAAGTCGTCGCATGGATCCGCCGCATCTTGCGCGTCGAGAAGACCGGTCACTCGGGCACTCTGGATCCAAAGGTCACGGGTTGCTTGATTGTGTGCATTGACCGCGCCACGCGTCTCGTCAAGGCTCAGCAGGGTGCCGGTAAGGAGTACGTTGCTGTCGTGCGTCTTCACGGCGCGATCGATGGCCAGGCCAAGGTTGCGCGCGCCATCGAGACCCTCACCGGTGCGCTCTTCCAGCGTCCACCTCTTATTTCGGCTGTCAAGCGTCAGCTTCGTATCCGTACCATCTACCAGAGCAAGCTGATTGAGTTTGACCAGGAGCGCAACCTCGGTGTCTTCTGGGTGAGCTGTGAAGCCGGTACATACATCCGTACGCTCTGTGTGCATTTGGGTCTCGTGCTCGGTGTCGGCGGCCACATGCAGGAACTGCGTCGTGTGCGCTCGGGTGTGCTCGGCGAGAACGACTCCATGGTGACCATGCACGATGTCATGGACGCACAGTACCAGTACGACACGTACAAGGACGAGTCGTACCTGCGCCGCATCGTGCGTCCTCTTGAAGTACTGCTCACGACGTACAAGCGCATCGTCGTCAAGGACAGCTCAGTCAACGCCATTTGCTACGGCGCCAAGTTCATGGTGCCAGGCTTGCTGCGTTTCGCCGATGACATCGACATCGGTGAGGAAGTCGTGCTGATGACCACCAAGGGTGAAGCTATCGCTGTGGGTATTGCCCAGATGACCACTGCGGTCATGGCGACGTGCGACCACGGTGTTGTCGCCAAGATCAAGCGTGTCATCATGGAGCGTGACACGTACCCACGTCGTTGGGGACTGGGTCCAATGGCCCAGAAGGTCAAGGGTCTCGTGAAGGAGGGCAAGATCGGCAAGTTCGGCAAGGTGAACGAGAACACCCCAGCGGACGTAACGCAATTGTACAAGAACAACAACGCTGCCATCCCAGTCGCCGCTGCCAAGAAGCCACTCATCGAGGAAGTGTCGAAGGACGACGACGACGAGGAAGACGACGAGTCTGCGCGCAAGAAGGCGAAGAAGGAGAAGAAGGAGAAGAAGAAGAGCAAGCGCGACGCTGACGAAGCCGCAGTAGCAGACGCGGGCGAGTCGCCGGAGAAGAAGAAGTCCAAGAAGAAGAAGAAGAAGAAATCCGCCGAGAACAGCGACTCGGAATAGAGACTGACTGGGTGAAAGAGAGAGAGAGATGGAGTGAAGCAGCCAGCCGCCGTGATGGAGCTTCAGCGATTTCTCTCTCTCTCGTGTGATCTGCAAGGGGCTGGTTTGCGCGTCCGCTGGCGTCCGTCCCTCAGAGAGAGAGAAGCCACTTTTCCCCCCTCTCGTTGTTCTTCTATATATAATTACGTCATTATTTGCTTCATGTTCCCCTGCGTGTGAACCATTTTCCCGAGAGAAGTGGTTGGCTGTATGTTGTGCATGTCTGTATGAAAGAATTGCATGTCGTGCATGCTTCAAAGAAGAAGAAGAAGAAGAAGAGCTTGAAAAGCAAAACCCATCGCATGAAAGAGAGAGAGAGGGATAAGAAGATAGTCAAATCCAATCCCAAGTCACCCCAATTCTCATTTACGAGAGATTGATTCCCAAGTTAAGCGATCGCTCATTTGGTGAGCGCATTTGAGGTGACGTCGTACTTAGCCGATGCCGATCCAGCGCTTCCACTCGTTAAATCGTACTTACAAGAGGTAATGCTGTAATACTGTCACAGATCGCCAAGCATACTGAAACCAAGTATAGTTGACGCAACAGCTCACTCCCCATGTCATGCGAAACTTGCTTCATTGCGACGAATGACAAGAACACTTTGGTGAACAATCAACCAACCGACAAGTGCATATTGTCAATGAGATTCCACACGACTGCGAAAAGCAAACAAACACACTTGGAAAGCTGAAAAAGATCCTGATGGCGTGGTGGATTACAGTAGAAACGAAGTCCCTCTTTTTCTATTTCTATTGACGTTTTTGGTTGTGTGTGAGTTGTGGTTGTGCGCTGTCCTCCTGGTTGTTTCTAATCATATTCCATGTCTTCATCAAAATCCTCGTCGTCGACCTCTTCATCCTTGCCGTCACTATTGGCGATTTCCGCCATCATCTTCGCGATGTCCTCTTCCTCCATGGCCTTCCACTGCTCTGGCGATGGCTCTGGGTATCTCGAGAGGTACGGCAGCAGCGCCAGCTGGCGCGAGATCTTCACGGCCTGCGCGAGTTTTCGCTGCTGCTTAGCAGTCAGACCCGTGAAGCGGCGAGGACGGATGCGACCCGTTGGCGAGATGAACAGGCGGAGAAGGTCGACGTCCAAAGCCAATTCCACCACATCCGAGTGGTTGGCGTCGACAAAGTACTTCCACGGCTTGTCCTTGCCCTTGGCGAATGGTCGTCGCTTCTCGGCCGGGAGCATCCAGTTGAGCATCTCAGGAGTCACACTAAGATGGAGAAAAGCACATACAGACACCGCACCGGTTAGTTAGAGTACAATTTACAAACGACAGAAATGGTGGCAAGCAGATTCATGCTTTCGTACGCGTTGCCCTGGTCCCAGTCTGAGAATGGGTCTGGTCCGGCGTTGTCACTGTTTTCAAGGCCGCCACCCTCCGCGAGGCTGAGCGACGCATCGTAACCAGGCATTTCCTACAAACATAAAAAAAGAAAGGATTAGCTTCTACCAGTCAGAATATACACCAAGACAGCTTTGTCCTGGCTCAGCCAGGTAGTCCAAGTGCACCACCACTTACGATGTAGAGTCTGTCATCTTCGAGCTCGCCAGCTTCTGAGGCACCGTCCTCGCCGTCTTCCTGGTCCCACTCGGCGACTTCACGCTCAAAGTTCTCGGCCCATTCCTCGGCGCTGACTTCGTCGTCGTCGTCGTCTTCGTCGTTTTCGTCAACGTCGACAAGGTCCTCCGCAACAAAGTCGTCTTCGTCGTACTCGTCTTCGTCCTCGTCGAGCGCCTTGAGCTCTTCCTCGCTCAAGTACTGCACTTCGGCTGGGATTGCAGTGATGTCTGGATCTTCGTCGAACTTGTCGCTCAGAGATCTCTTCTCGACTCCTGCAACACAAAAAACAAGGCAACAGACAGACAGGTAGTGCCGATGTAAGTTCCTCGTGTTCTTCTACCAATAAAGGCGATTCAGGCACTAGCGACATGCAAGACAAAGGGCGTCAAAATAAAATCACTCACCCTTTTTGTCCTTCTTGGAGGAGAACATGCGGACGCCCACGACCGCCGAGTTTGGGGCGGTGGCGTGGTTGCCACCAGAGAACAGCAGCGCCTGCTGGGCGCCAGCACGCACCACAACGCTCTTCACAGCACCATTAAGGCTCAGCGCTAGTTGATATCAACGTCGTCATCGTGGTCATCATCAACACAACACATAATCCATCAGTTAGTCAGTGAGCACATTTCGAGTGTCAAAGCGGAGGAGGGAGGAGGGGAGTGACTGCAGGAAAGCAGAGCTTGCATGCACACTCAAGCACTGCGCATCTCGCCGCTCAGATAGAGCACGGCAAAGGTAAGACATGAGGCCACAAGCACGCACCGGAGAGCGCCGACACACACGGACGGACGAGCACGCGCACCATGTTTGGTCCGGTTCCTCTGGCGATAGATAGGCGGCAGGCAGGAAGAGCTCCGATCCTCTCGCTCAAAGCCACTGAAGAATTCACTGGTGTGGTGACAATCGATCGGTCGGGCCTGTTCCGAAAGTTGAAAGCGTTGGTCCCGAATGCAGATTTTACTGTGTGCGGCTCTCTTAGAAACGTCGCGCCACCGACGTTTAGAAAAAGTTTTTATTAAATACGGTAATCCATTGTTTGTCCCAAAGATATGCGGTAGCAATTGCACCACACGTCATGACCTGTCTCAACGCTTTAAAAGGTGATTTGGCAACTCATTGGGGTATAAATGCAATGTTTGATGGCGTGAAATAGGTCTTTTCATGGCTGAAATACGCTATGAACTTCATGATTTGGCATTTTTTTGCATCAGTGTCACCCCACGAAGTGCCTGCACATTTAGAACTTGCTCGGTGCAAGTGCGTCTCATCAACTCAACTCGGTTCTTTGTAAAAAAAAGGACTCGGAGCTTGCTTGTCAAAGAGAACGCGCCCAAAGCAAGCGCGTCTTATCAACTCGGGGACCAAAGTAAAAAATCCTATACATTCCCTCGGAATACGCAATGCACGTGCAGCTTTTTCAAAATATGCAATTCGTTCTTGTTCTCTTGTCCGCAACCAACCAACTACTTGCGCACACAACCCTACAGTGCAGGCGCAACGCAACCTGATCGCTGCTGATATCAGAACCCTCATACTCGCACATGTGCATCACGCATAGCGATGGATCGAAGAATCCCCATTCTCTCCGGCATCTTCTTCGTTTTCGCACTCCTTGCGTTCCCTCTCTCTCTCTCTCTCTCATTCTCTCTTTCTCCTCTCACACTTTTTATCTCCCTCTCGGCGCTGTTATCTTGATTTCGTATTCGCGTTGTTCTTTCGTCTCCACACTCACGGTTCGATCGGTCTGCTGCTGTTGTTGCTGCTGCTGCTGCTGCAGCAGCTCGGAGTCGACTGGCAACGGATGTGCTTAGCTGGACCCTGATGCCGCATTCGCGGCAGCCATAATCTCTATTTTTCGCCACTTCTCCTCTTCTTTATCCTTCTTCTCGTTCAACGACTGCTCCTTCACGGAATATTCCTTCGCGCATTGATCGTACAGAGCCATATCGTAGTCCATGTACAGCTTCAGCACGTTCTGTGAACACACAACAACAACAAAAAGTTAGTGGAAAAAGACAATCCACATAACGGCCGTAACGGCAGCACAAGCAGGTACCTGTGCGAGCCCTTCAACGGTCGTATTCCAGTGGCCAAGAGAGTTTCTGTGGAGCGGTCCATAGATGACTGGCAAAATCAGATGCGCGTGCTGCTTGCTGAGGCACCCGTTGTTCACCAAATGCTCGTTGTTCCACAAGAAGAGCGAGCGCTCCGAGACTTGAAAGTGCTGGCTCCCCAGCCACTTCGCTAGCGCTTGGAAAAGAGGCTTGTGGATTTGCTGCAACTGGTCGCTCCCCATCAACTCCAAAATTTCTTCCAGCTCGTTCAGGAAAATGACCTGCTTCGAAGAGCACGACCACGGCCAGTAGCGCAGGATACCTTGAATGATTGGCACCGCCGTCTCCGGGTCTTTTTCTACGTATTGCGTAATGCAATAAGAGAGCTGCTGGTGGTACATCGACACGCACTTGGGCTTGTGCAGCGGCACGAGCGCGCGCACGAGGAACTGCAAGTGCTCTGCTTTCAATGGCATCGCAAACCCGTTGATGATACTTCCCAAAATCTCCAGCAGCTCACCGACTCCGTTGTGGCGCTCCGTCTCGTACACGAAGCGGTAGAACACGTTACTGATCGCCTTTCGGATGAACGATCGGTGCGACATAAACTTGCCGTAAATGCGATGCAGGATGGTTTTTAGGTAATCTCGCTCGCGAGGGTCTTCACTGTCGAAGAGCTCAATGATCGATAAGCAGAACTTCTGGTCCACGAACTTCTTGGCGACCTGAAAAATAACAAGACAGACATCGAAGTGGTCAATACTTGCAGTAGCCGTGCATTTGAGATTCCGGCAAAAGCGCTCGAGCTCACCTTGGCATTCACTTCTCCAGACACGATAAAACGCAAAAAGAATTCATATACAACTTGGAGGTGAGGCCACGACGCTTCGAGCACTGGTTCATCTTCTTCAGGATCAAAGTCTTCAGTCTGCGGTGGCAGCGAGCGGCAAATGTTGGCAGACTAGATCGCAGAAAAAACACACATGAAAATTAGCATCTGACAGAAAGATCCAATTGCGCGGTGAGTCAGAAGGTACACTTACCACCATAGCCATGATATCAGGCATCAAGGCTTCCGTGAAAATCTTTTGCCCGCCTGGGTTGTTCACATAGTCCACGAGCTCAAGCAGCGTCTGACGCTTCAAGTCCTTGCCACTGTCGTTTGCCACATCAATTGAAACAGTCAGAACAGAACTACACTTGATGAGAACAATCGATAGTCAGCAAGAAAAGCAAGCACATACCGCTTGTCAGACGTCGGGTCGTCAAAGTTGAAGATCACAGAGCAGAGCTCGAGCTTCTGCTGGAAAAGAGCCTGGATCGTCCACGACACCAGCAACGATTGTGAAAAACACACACACATCAGCGACCCTATCTTCCATATGCAGTAACCAAACCATCCAAATAGCGTACCTCTCGTCGCTGCAACGATGTGTCTTTCAAGTGCGGCAAATCCTTCAGCGCCTGGATTTTCTGGTTGCGAGCCAAGAACGAGCGTCGGCGTTCACGCTTCGGCAGCGACACGTCCGAGCGCGCGACTTCACCCACGGGTGAGGTCGCCCCAGTGCTGCCACCAACTCCGCCGCTTCCATTCATCCCTGTCGCGAGTTTTGGTCCATCAACGTCCATTCGATCGGGCGAAGGAACTCCTAAATGTTCCCCGGTGTTGCTCAGTTTGCGTTTGACGGTTTGGAGCATTCCCTTCATTGCTTTTCTGCACGGAAAAGTGGTTGGTCCGACAAGTTGACCCCGAGGACAATCACTCTGAGCACGACACTGGGACTACTTTCGCGAAAAGCGCATCCACAGGTACGGTGTGTCAAAATGGATTTCGGATAGCTGTGTTCAACTGCACACAAAAGCGCATCATCGCACACACACATGTCAGCAAACAGATCGTCATAGCATGGGAGGGCACATTGCACGTTATGTATGCTACGCAACATTCACAATAAACCAGATCATTCTGATACATGGCGACGCAAGAGGGAGCAACGCCATCGAATCCACATGCACTGTCGACGCCCGCGCAATGAACACACGATGCATACATGCACATATACATACGGAATATCACACACATGTCAATGGCAAAATCAGAGGGGAGAACGGTATCGATCTCACACGAGCATGAGGCGTCTTTGTGACGCCACTCGCTCTCTCTCTCTCTGATACGATCCATCCCGCTCGAACAAACACGCACACACACTGCATTCAACATACAGCACGCTCATGGCGTTCATCCACACGCATGTATCACACGACACCATCATCCATATCTCCCTTCTTCCCCATATCCTCTCTTCCCCCATTTTCACGCCAAGCGAGTGACGACACACATCAACACAAAACGAAAGGGGGGGGGGGGAGGATGAAGACAGAGATAGAGACAGACGACTAATGGGCACACACACACGAACACACACACACGAACACACACACACGTTCATATACACACACGTTAAGTATTCGTCTTCTCGCCCACTCACCCTTGCCACGCGCGTCGCCTTCCTTCCTTCCTTGCTTGCTCGTCGGTCCTTTTCCTCTCTCTCGTCTGACAAGCGCGTCCGCCCCTTTCTTTCTTTAGTTCGCCTCTGTGTTACTTCAGTCAGCCCACAACCAAAAACACACACGGAACCCCTCCCCCCGCAAAAGGGGGAGAACCCTCTCCAAAGTGATTTCTGTCCCAAAAGAGGAAAGCATCAAGCACGAAATCTACCGCTTTTTGAGAGTGCCGTAGCATACTTAATCGTGTTGTGGCACTGTCGAACTTTTGAATGGATTATTTTGACTGGCGTTTTCTGCCTTCCTCCATGGTGAGCTGTCGGCTCTAAAAAAATAGGCAATCGTTGAATGGACGACAAGTGAGTGGATCGTGTGCAAATGGCACAGTCAACGCACTGTCAGGCACATGGCATTGCGATTGTAATCGCAGGCTTGTAGCAGTGAACTAACTCCCAACTATGGTGCGTTTCCTTTCAATCTTCAGCAGATCAAAGATCAAAACCAATCACGCAAGTTGAGGTTTCACCCTCAAATTCAATCGCTTTGGCTAGAATCAGCTGTCCTTCTTTCATGTGGGTCACACTGTTGAGCACAAGGATATGTCCTATTTTAAATGTGAATACATGTGACTAGAACTATCTCCCATTTTTAGGGAATTTAGTGTGGTTCAACTCGCTCAAAGGAAAGGAAATGCGAAAGTTGGCCCAAGAAACTAGGCCATCGATGGCGCAGCAATGGGAAGCGCGTGTGGAGGCGCGATTGCGCCAGACGTGCGCGCGTGCTGTCGAGGTGTACGCGCGCACAGCTACTCCGCTTCCGACACTCGAGCGTGGGCCACGTGCTTCCGACCCTAGCAATCTCAGTGTTGCTGATAGCGTAGCAGCATCAGAAGAGCAACAGTCGAACGCGTGGAAAGTGTACGTTGAGGTCGCATGTGCGCGTCGCGCGCAGGCATGCGCTCGCGTGGACATTTGGATCCAGAACCAGAACTTCTACAGCAAAGGTAAGACGCCTCAATCAACTAGCTTGATGCATATTGATTTCATTGCCAGTAGACGCTGTTATCCTGCTACCTGGCATTGAGTTTGCAATGGTCTAATCGTTGTTTGTGAATGTGGTTTTTGTTCCAGTGCAGTCTGTCCACTCGTATTTGCGTGAGAGAATACACGGCGAAGACGAAGAGGTGTTGGATTGTATCGAAATGAACGCAAAGAGAGAGATGCTTGCTCAAAAGGTCCACGGCATTAATGTCGCTGCTGAAGCTGCTCAACACGAAGCCGCGCTGTGTAAAATATTGGAGCAAACTGTCAAGGACCTTGTCGCATTGTTCATCTCCAGCCAAGTTCAGGTGCGTGATCGCTTTCTGCTTATTCTAAACGTTTCGCTTGCGCAATCACTCAAGTGTACACCTTACGCGCTAATGTTGCTCTGTAGGCTCTACTCTCGTTCCCCAGTGAGCGGGCGAAGTTTGAGTTCGAAATGCTTCAGCATCATCCGGGGCTTGAGCTGCTCGTGACCTCAACGAGTCAGCCCAATGCGTCTTATGTAGCATTTACGCTCCCGCTGTTCATGGAAAAGTCCATGTGGGATCCCAGCGCTGTTTGCGCTGCAGACGATGCGTGGTTGGTGTACTTTCCCGATGCATTCAATCATCCGAACTTTACTAGTCAGTCCGAGAAGGTGGTGCTCTCGCTCATCTACTCTTTGAGTGATCACGACAATCGAGATCCAAGTGCCTGGCGTCCGTTCTCGATAACCATAAATTGGCCGATGAGTTTGACTCTGTCAAGCCGCGTCGTGCACACTCCAGTGTCAAGTCAGCTGTTGTCGTCCGTTGAGACCCTCTCCTCGTGTCAGCAGGTATGATGTCCGTTGCCACTTGTACAAGTTTTTTGTTCCTGTTTGTTTGCATATGCTAATCTAAAAGCACGTTGTTGTATTTGTATTTGAAAGGGGTTTGCTGCTCAGTGGGCGAAACGAAAGAATTTCATCAGAGAACTGCGATCGAAAGCAATTGGTACGTTGCGTGAACTCCGAAGAGTGCAGAATGTTGTGTATTGATAGAGCCTCTGCTGACCTTCAACTTTGTTTGGATGGTACTGCAGTTCTCGAGTATGACCCAGTCGACTTTTCTCGGGTTTTCTTCATGGTCCAAGAGCAACGCGACGAGTTCTCGCCGCTTCAAATCGTCATTCTCTCGCTTGTGTTCACACCCGAGTACTTCCTCACGCTCTGTCTGAGCGACCTGAAACTCTCCCTCCTAGACGGAGACGCAAGCAACTCGCCAATCGAAGTCAAGCTTTCTCCGGTGTCTGGCGTGGAAGTCGCGAGCGAGTCGATCGGCAAACTGGTGCTCGTTTTTCTTGACGCTTTGCACGGTGCGCTTTCGGCGCACTTGGCATTCTGATCAACGATGATGAAGGCGAGAAGCTGTTGTTTATAGTGTTCTTGTGGATCTAGATCCGTTGTTCAAAGACGCCTCTCGGAACGAACACCGAAGTGAACGAATGGGATGGATCGAGAGCTGGAAATGCATCATTCTGGTGCACACTGAGATATTCAAGCTTCACAATCCTCAAATCACACAAACTCTGCTCTTTTCGATATTCTCGAATGAACCGCAATTTTTGTGTGAGGAGGATGAGCAACGCCAACCGTTTGGCGCCAAAAAAACAAAATGGAGCACAAATCGCAAATGGAAGGAAGGATTTGTGCGTCAAGGATGAAAAGCACCACGGAGAGAGCGTCTTCCGACAGTATGGCCAAGAGTCCAGTGGCGCCCACACATACCGACAACACAAGCTGGACGCTTGCCGCAGCAGAAAAGGATCGAGCTCTTCACACTGAGAGCGAAGCGCATGGTACTGCAGCGCATTCTTCTCTTGTGAATCAACGCTGAAGCTGCTGCGCTCGCGCACAACAACAACAACGATGTGGCGCCAAGTCTCTTCACGTCTTAGAAGCAATTATTGAAAGAGCAGTGCGTGTGAACAAATGGGTAGGTGATTCGCCGAGCTGAGTATCAAACGGTCTACCTGAAGTCCACCGTACGCAAGCTCGAAAATGACGCCTGCGATACAAGACATAACACAGAACACATGCAAACAGACAAGCACGTCTAGTGTTCCAGACGGAGCTCTGATGCTGTATTGTGCAAATGTGTATGAAGTTGATTCTATCAGCCTACAAACGGACTCTGGCTGACCAGTTCTCACACTACAGTTTGCATTTATGAGAAAGAAGAGAAACAACCCACCGAGAAGCCGAGAAGCCGGGAAGCTGTTCGTGGGGCAGCGGCTGTGAGTGTGAATTGTGGCATGGTTGGCTTTGCTTTCGTGCGCAAGTGACGTGTGGCGTGGTCTTGCGTGGTCTTGCGTTGGCAGGCTCGCCTAGCAGTAGTAGAGTCCGCCGGACGGGATGCCGAGTCCGCAGCCGCCTCCGTAGAGTCCCGCTCCGAA
>JAADVO010000849.1:0-13828 GCA_023335655.1 Globisporangium spiculum
AGACTTCTGTGTAGTTGTGGATGCAACATGTAGGCAACAAGTATGTTACAAAGTGCTTTGGCTGCCAAATACTACCCAGAAGTTGCTTAGAACTACATAGTAAAAGTATCAATTTTTCGCAGGTGAGGCATCAAATATCACATTTACTATATATCAGGTTTTGCCCATACATTTATATAGGAACGGCATTGGTGGAACGAGTATCTATCATGCATAGTAGGATATCACGTTTCTCAGGGATCAGATTAGCCAGGTTTAACTGTGCAAAACATTAGCGGAAACCGGAACTTCAGAAGAATGACAATCAATCACCAAGCGCCCAGATGGTATCTTGACGTTGCGCGTGGCGCCTGCAGAGGCGCATAATAGTCTCCCCATGCATCGCGTTAACATCATGCGGCTCCCAGTATGCGTTTAGTGTGGACGAATACCTGGACGACAAGTTCTTCTTCGACATTATCATCTTCGCCATCACGGACGACCACCATGGCTTGCGTGACCACCTTCGTGTTGGATTCACTGTGGCGTCTGTGATGTTTAAGGTGGCAGATCCATCGACTGGGACAACTTCTCCAATGGTGAGAGTGTACACCACGGAGAGCACTACACCTGCCACCGCTCTGGTGAATGGTCAGCCCATGGACCAGCTCTACTTTGGTGGCAAAGCGTTCACAGCGAACTGCAAAAGCAGTTGCTCTGGCGCTGGAGAAAGCCTCACGGCAGCAGCCGCGAACCAGCTCCTCCTGATGCAGGATGTCGACACCAAGTTTAGTCAGCAATGCGCCACGGATGGTTCACCACACACACTGAAAGTTTTGGACAGAGGTGCTCGGTGGGGATGGAGGTTGCAGTGTATCTGATGGTGCAGACGTCGATGTTATAGTTTGGCAGTCGCTATTGTCGCACTGCTCGGCCACAATCTCCGACAACAATGAGGAACTAACCTTGGCAGAATTCGCGAACGCGATCAAATGCATGAGTCCATACAAATCTCCAGGACACGATGGCATCCCTGCTAAAGTGTACCATCTGGATCCCCAACTATCGCCCGATTTCGCTGATCTTAGTAGACGTGAAGATCTTTGCAAGGGTGCTAATCAACCGATTTCGGCCGGTCATGGACCACGCGATTCACTGCGACCAGTCTGGATTCGTCAAGAGAAGACAGATTCAGCATTCACTCGTCGCCATGTTTGATCTCCAGGAGGTCGCAACCTCACTCAACATTAAGGCTTACACTATGATGGTGGATTTCAAAAAAGCATACGACCGGGTCGACTGGGAGTACCTCTGGAGAGTACTTCAGCAACGCCATGCCCACCACCTACGTAAATTTGTCTCATCTCGCACTCTCGTTGTCACTCTTCATATTTGGTAGCAGATCCTCCCAGTTCAGTACTTCTTCTGGAGTCACCATGATGACGAGCGACGGTATTGTGTTCCCGGCTCTGCAGCAATCGAGACATACCGCCATCTTTTCTGTGAACGCCCTCACAGCAACAGGCTTTGGTTACTCACACTCAAACGATGGCGCCTCATACGCCACCGTCCGATCTCCTGGCACCAAGTTCTCTTCGGACTCGATTTACCACTCCAGCATCGATGGCAAAAGCATTCTCGCGGGGCCATCCTGATTTGGAATATTAACCGTAGCATCATCTTCACAACAGCGTGGCAGAACCGAGACTACTGCAAACATCAAAAGGAAGTCCCACCGAACCCGGACATGCAGCAGCACCTGATCAGCTATATCCTCTGTCTCCGCGTCCGCCATGCCTTCAGCTATGCAATATCCAACGACCAAGAGCTCCTGCGCACGCTTGTCGGCATCAACGGCACCCTCTCTCGTCCTCTGTCGGCACAAGAAGCCTATCTAGACTACCCTATTTACCAGATTTGTCGGGCTGGATTGCTCCAGGCAGAAGAAAAAGTCCGACCTAGCTTTTAAACAAGTTAAGATAATCTTTCACCCCCTCCACTTTCCAAACTCACCCATCATGTGATCACGCAATCCCATCCGAAATGTTTATGTCCGCCACACCATTCGCATCCAATCGAATCGCACTTTGCTTTTCAAGTTGAACTCTCCGAAGCCAATCGAAGCAGAATACTCGCGAGCGTCATCCACGACCAGCCTCCGGAAGCCCGCGCTTGCCCAGCAGCGTTCATTGCGGGCCTCTCTACTGTTTCGCTCTCACTCCCGCACTCTCACAGTCGTCCACACCTCTCTTCCTCTCCCCCACTCCCCACCAAGTCTCATGTGGCGCACACTCCGCATCTCGCGCTCCGCCGCCAAGACCCACCTGCCGTTCACGCTCTCGCTCTCTGCCATGGGTCTCGTCGCCGCCGCTTCTTCCTCCACCAACGCCGCCTCGGCCGCCGCCTCCGCTGAGCCAAAGGTGGCGCTCTCGCCGGGCGAGTTCCGCGCCTTCAAGGTGAGCAAGGTCGAAAACGTGACGCACGACACCAAGCGCGTGGTCTTCGACCTGCCGAGCGCCGAGCACGAGATGGGCCTGTCAGTGGCCAGCTGTCTGCTCGCCAAGGCCGACATCAACGGCGAGCCGGTCGTGCGTCCGTACACGCCGGTGAACACGAACGCCGAGAAGGGCGTCCTGGAGCTCGTGGTCAAAGGCTACCCGACGGGCAAGCTGAGTAAGCACATCGTGGAACTTCAGGTGGGCGACAGCCTCGAGATGAAGGGCCCGTTCGTCAAGTTCCCGTACAAGGCAAACCAGTACAAGCAGATCGGGTTCATCGCGGGCGGCTCGGGACTCACGCCGCTGCTGCAGATCGTGAAGGAAGTGGTGCGCAACCCGGAGGACAACACGCAGGTGGTGCTCGTGTTCGCCAACACGGCGGAGCGCGACATCATCCTGCGCGAGGAGCTCGACGCACTCGCGCAGATCTACCCGCAGTTCTCGGTGCACTACGTGCTGAGCCATCCGTCGGCCGAATGGAAGGGCTACACGGGCTTCGTGACCAAGGAGATTGTGCAGGAGCTGCTGCCGAGCCCCAGCGGCGAGGCGCTCGTGTGCGTCTGCGGCCCGCCGCCGATGATGGAGGCGCTCTCGGGCGACAAGAACCCGGACAAGACCCAGGGCGAGCTGCGCGGCCTGCTCAAGGAGCTCAACTACACCAGCGCGCAAGTGTACAAGTTCTAAGCGAACAAACACACACGCAAGCAAGCATGTGTTGGTGTTTGTTTGTTTCTTGCGATGAATAAACAGGTCTTCAGAATCTGTGTGTAGCTGCTGGTGAAACAAGCCAATCAAAAGTCCATACAGTTACTATAAACAAAGAGATACATTTCCTTCACGCGCGAATGATGTACCAGGTGTTCATTAGTTGCTGTTTCTTATTAAGGCGAACTCATTCATACGACGCAAAACAATAGGAAGAAAAAGACAGAGGGCAAGCAAGCGTACTGGCTGACAGCCTTGAGACTTAGTGGCTGCCAGCCGCAAGCAAATCGCGGATCGCAGAGAGAGACACACAGGAGACACACACACATACGCACTCTTACGAGTTCTCGGTGAGCATCGTGGTATCCAGGTGGCCCGTCTGGTTGAGGTATGCGAGCTGCACGTTGCCGACCGAATCGATCTCGAGCCCCGTGATGCCGCAGTGGTTGTAGCGCATGCGCCCCCACGTGCCGTCAGGGTCCACGCCCAGCGCCTTGCACACGAACCAGCGAATGATGTTGGCGTGGCACACGATGATGCGGTATCGGTCGTCCACTCGGGTCTGCGTGGAGCGCGCGCCGACCGTGCGCGCGAACTTCTGTCGATCTTCCTCGCTCAGCGGCTCCTGGTGCGTGCTCAGATCGCTCGGGATGAGGTGGCGGAACATCGTACGCCACGCGATCTTGAGCCGCGCGGCATCCGACACCATGCTGTCCAGGTTCTCGCGCGGCAGCATCTTCTGGTTCGTGGACGGCAGCGGGTTGCCCGGCCACGCCTCGCGGAAGAGCTTGTTCTCGCGCAGCTCGATGGACGCCGCCCCCTTCGGGAACAGCTCGGCCATGCGCTGCGCCGTCTCGGTCGAGCGCCGCACGCCGCTGTGGACCACGGGGAAAACTGGGAACCGTTTGAGCACGCCGCGTGCGCTGAGGTACTCCTGCAAGAACGCGCCGGTGCGTCGCGCCTGCTCAATGCCCAGGTCTGTGAGCGGGCCGTGCATGTCCAGGTCCGCGGTCTGCGACGACGCGTAGTGGCCGTGACGCACGAGGATCACGTGCGTCGTGCGCTTGTGGTCCACGAGTGAGATGTCCGACGTCGGCTCCACGATGGTGGCCTGCGCAGCCACCGCGATGGCCGTGAGCCAGTCCATGAGCGCCTGCACGGTAGGCGCCGCCAGCACGCGCGTCTTACCGTCCGCGAGTGCGAGCGCGAACGAGTTGCCGTCCAGACGCTCGACCATCGAGCCTTTGATGTTGATCGAGCCCTTGAGCGCGCCGGCGCGCTCGTTATCGGCCACGGTGTAGTACGACAGCTCATGGCCGCGGAGCACGAACATGCGCTACACACAGTTCCCAACAAGCAAACAAGCAAACAAGTGTTGGTTAGTTGCGCAAGCTCTTGCGTGGACACATAGATAGCACAAGCACACATACAAACAACTCAGCATGCGCATAGAGACACGTACACGTACGTTCTTCCAGGTCTGGAAGCCGCCCTCGCCCTTCTTGCTGAGCTCACCCTCCATGAGGATGTCGGACGCGAACACCTCGGCGCCCGCGTCCTCAATCTTCTTCTCCGCGAACACGTTGCTGTCGCGCATCATGGAGGGTCGCGAGAGGAACATGGACGGCCGCATGGACGCGCGCGCGCTGCCCGGCGCGGACGACGGTGCGGGGCTCGGCGTCGGGGACGGCATCAGCGTCGAGGACATCTTGGTTGTTGTTGTTGCGGGTGGTGGAGTTGCGTATAACAAGCGCGACTTGTTGGGTTGTGTGTGCGACTTGCCGGTTTCTTGCGGGTTGTTTGCGGGGAGCGACGCTCGCGCAAGTTCTGCTTTTGCTTTTGCTGTGCGTGCTTTACGTTCCGCAGTGACGGGCTTCAAGCAGCAGAGCAAAGCAGGAGCTGACTGGCTGGCTGTTGCGTTCCTAGTACTTCGCGGCGCCTGTTGCTGCTGTTGTGTGGACTTCCTGCTTGTCCGCCCATCGGAACGGAAGCAGAAGCAGAAGCGAGAGGCATTCGCGCAGCAAAACCAGATGGGGAGCTGGCGGCATGCTCGGTTTTTACTGGCCCGCGTGAAGCTATTGCCACAGTCTAGTTTCTTATTGAATTTTATGTGTTTTTGTGTAGTGGGTGATTGGGTGAAATACGAATGTCAAGTGTGCGGACTGTGGCAGTATCCAAGCGAGGAAGTCAGTTTTTTTCGCAGGCGCTTCAATCTCAGCTGGTCGCGGTGGGTTCTGAGCGGATCATTCGGGACGTTGTGTACTGTCAGCACCCGCTAAAGTTTACATTTTGGTGACACCTCTTCAAGCTGATGCAGTATCAACCGCAACAGGCATTCCCCCAGTTTCCTAGTTCATCCATCCGCATTTCGGTGAGCCTGCCTCTCTCTCTCCATTATCGCATTTCGAAATGGGAAACCCACCAACGTGGAGGGGGGTCGTTACCATTGATGTACTTCGCGCGTGGAGAGATAACCCATTCAATTTCACGACCACTCGTCTCTTCCCGAGCCAATTGGAAGTTGTAGCTGCTCACTCCGTTAAGTTGAAGTTGTGAGGGCCATCCAATGGGCCTTCCCGCCGAGGTGGTGGGTCTTGACCCAGTCCCTTGCGTGGCGATCGTGTGGAAATCAATGCGGAGCAAACAGGGCGCCTCTCAATGCCCTTTGTTATCGGCGGATGCTGGGAAACATGGACCTCGAGAGGTATCATAAGGTGATGACACTGAAGTTACTATCCGAGAGCGACTGCAGGAGTTCAGACTGAGTGATGAGCTGAGTGAGCTCTACGATATCACGAGGAAACGAAATGTCGAAACGCCAGAGCGGACTCTAGAACATCGAGGCGGCAGGAACGGCGTGATCAAATATTGGATCATCGGTACCCAGTGGGGAATTCTAATTGTCGGTTCGTGTTGATGGTGCTGAGAAAGCTACACCTTATTCAAAAATGAGGAAGCAGGATGCAGGACCAAGAGCTCAACATCACCGGGTAGAGATGACGTGGCTCTTTACCAGCTTCACGAGGTATCGTGGGAGTTGATCACGGGATATCCACGGGGAGGATATAAATGCTATTCTCCTTCGAGTTCCGCTTGGGGATCCAATTAATACTGTGCTAATGGGATTGATGTCAACCTCGAAGACAAGCTAGGAAGACTTTGAGAAAGTAGGAGACAAACAAACTCGTAGACAAATCAGGGAGTAGTTCCGTGTTACGCTTGGATGACAATCTCCTTCTCAACTAAACTAGAGTCTTCGTTCGATAGCGCGTGAGTGAGAGCTCGTGTCTAGCTCTGAGTGTTCTCCACAGCAAATCGTGGCTCCCAACGCTCCCTAAAGTAGTTACAAGGGATTCCAGTGTTGATTCTGCGCGTCAAAGTAGTGAGTAGTGTCCACCAATTCTTGGAGGGCGCGGTGTCGAGAGACCGTGGAGACGCAAGTTAGGTCAGAAACAGGACTGTCCATTTAGGTTCAGTGTACCCGGATGAACCTGTTGCCACTGTGTCGTATCATCTCTATCGGACGACTCTGCTACTGGAGGTCCTCCTCAAGCCTGGACCCTTTCGGCCAGCATCTAGTACGCGCCGTCTTTTCCTGAGTCAAAAAAGCTCGAATTTCGGTTCCTCAAAAACACATTGCGATATGCTCTCTGCTCTTGATCGCCGCATAGAGAATGTGGTGCATCCACCCGATAGATTCTTTCCTCCCTACGTCTAGGGTAGGCTCGAAAGGCGCGCCCCGATCCACGAAAGAGACGAGAGGATCTGCTGGTTGGTTGTCTGTCGCCTGCATGACAGATGTGGTGATGAGCAATTGACCTGCGAGGGTCTCCCCATCCCACTAAACTCCCCAGGCTTATGCAGCGGAATGGTGGAGTGGGCGATGGGGAGAGCCTTGGACGTGTAGGTTTGCGCCAGCCTGTTCTACCTTGACTTGCAGAAGTACAACTGAACTCGCGGGACGCGTTGCCTGATATAGCGCCGCACGCGAGGACCATCGATGTTGTTTATTGCCTGGGATCCCCATTCCACTTCACAACAATGTTCGACCTCGCATAATGCTTTGGGTTTCCACTGATTCCTGCTGTGGCATCGAGAGAGTGCGAAGGTACAAGTTAGGTCAGGAGCAGGACTTTCCATTTGAGTTCAGTGCTCCTGACTGTGCCTGGATGACCCTGCTACTGATTGTGATGACTCTGCTGCTGGAGAGTGGAAGTGTTGCTCGAACTTGGCCCCATTTTGGCTGTATCTGCTCACTTGGGTCCACGGAGCGTGAGCAACACTATTGGCACCTTCGCACCGCCTTTTCTGACTCAGAAAAGCTCTCTCTCTCTCTCTCTCTCTAGAGAGAGAGAGAGAGAGAGAGAGAGAGCTCCACGTGATCCTTAAAGCCGCATTGCAAAATGTTCCTCTCTGATACACCATGGTCTTAGAGAGAATAGAGCACGCCGCTCGAGAGATTCGAACGTACTTGAGCTCGAAAGGCGCTTTCCGATCAACGAAAGCGAGAGAGAGAGAGAGAGCGATTTGTTGGCTAGTCGTCGTCCGTGACGTCGGATAACGCATGCGATGACGATCGATCAGACCAGAAGGTACACACACCAACGTCGAAGTGTTCTGTCCCCAGGCTTGCGCTATTGAGAAGACCTTGAACTTGACAGACAGACAGACTTGCGTTCACCCGAACTCCATCCGAGCCATCGATAACCGGAATGTTCGGGTCTCGTGCTTGGCAGGCTAGACATTTTGGATAGGATGGGGAGGACCAACTCCATCGATCGTCGCGAATTGAATTCCCATGGTATTGCGTTATCCTTGGTCTCGGCAGTTCAGTTCATCCGTTCGTCCTGTTCCTCTGCTCACATCCTGCACATTACTCATTAGATTATCAGGGAATGCTGGACGATAAGATGCACATCACCTCCTGAGTAGACACTGAGCCTCCTGAATGACAATGATTGCAGCTCATCCCATTGCCAGTACTTTACCCACCATCAGTGCATACTGACATTATTATCACCTCAGCGAGGTGCTCGGCACTTGCGTTATCAGAGTCAAAACGGGGTCGAGATAGCGCAGACCATGAAGCCCAGGCACCAAATTGGTTCCGTTTGCGCCACGCTGTACATACGAACCTGATAGACAGGGCATCACCATCTCTCTGAGTTCCCGTGCCTCATACTCCTCCATGACCATTACAGCGCAGTGCACCTGCAAATCCCCAGTTGAAGCTAGTAAGACTCGAACAGCTACCTGTACGCACAAGAGAGTGGGTTGTTCGTCGATCCCAAATATCTATGTCTTCTCGTGCAACCCTTCGCACTACGCGCCATGGATGATAGCTGCCATTTATCTTCATGCCTTATCCGGGCAGAGCTCCTCATCACCAAGGGACGATGGTAAAGTACAGAGCAAGCACAAGCCGACACAGAAAGGTCCTCCCTTCGTCCAATCCGTTGCATTACACAAGGCTGTGTGTGGAGTGGAGACAACTCTTGCTCGCTCGTGCTTCCAATCTGGTAGCTCGTCACCACACCCGCCGTCCAGTCGTACATGTGGTAACCAACGAACAGATCAATCTCTCGCTTTCGTTGATTGGAAAGCGCCTTTCGAGCTCTAGAGAATCTATCGAGCATGCGTTATTCTCTATTCGGCTACCACTAGGGTCAGAGAGTACTCTACAATGCGCTTCAGAAGAATCTGGAGGTTCCGATGGGCCATTTGAGTCAGAAAAGCCGGCGCCAGTGAAGGCAGAGAATACCAATAGTGTTGCTCGCAGTCGGTAAGCCAAAATGCCATGTATCCAAAGCGAAGCGCCGACAAGGTCCTCTGGACAGTGCTGCTGAACTCAATTGGATAGTCTCAATCCTGACTTGGTACAACTTGCACTCGACACATCTTCGATGATATACAAGGATCACAATGGACTGTGCTTCGAAACCAGTTATGCGAGGTCGAACAATGTTGGAAGATCTCATCTCCTGCTCTTGACAACCATGTGGCGCCGCGCCGTTGCAGTTCTCCAAGGATAAGCAGCGAAATGCTGACCGCAAGGGAGCTATTGCTCTGTCTCTACTTCGATCTTCATCATGGTTCTCTCTCTCTCTCTCTCTCTCTCTATGTGTTCAACTTGCTTTCATGTTATAGATGCAAGCATTTTCTGTTTCTGAGATCGTACACTTGAGCCTTGAGATGCATCAGCAACCTCATCTCACGTGCGCGTTGGAGAGAATGTGCCGCCAAGAGTTCGTAGAGCTCGACAATGAGCCGAGCGATGAACTAACTGTTCGGCTGTGAATTTGTGGGTCGATGCAGCTTCTAGTTTACTTGTACAGTGTACTACTTGCTCTCCAAGTGTGCCATCAGCGAAAAAGAGGTTTGAATCTGGTGAGACTTTTGGAGTACATAACCCCCATGCTGGGGTCACTGGAGGTCGTCTGGTTCAGAGATTTGCGGCCAATTTCCAGTTCATTTCGTGATTCAGATATCTTTTTCCTTTCATTCAGAACACAAACGTCACTCCAAATTGCTACATCACATAGCACATCACTCACCGATTTAACAGGAGATGCGAGGCTACAAATGCACATCACCCTCCGACTACTGAACCAAAAGCAACTTCGATACTGATTCCCGCTCATCTCCATCCATCATCACCGCGGCATGCTCTTATCATTTCGCGGCCAATACAGGAACACAAAAGTAGGACCGGTTCAAACGCACTATGCTCGAGACATGCTGACAAATCTTTAGGATCCCTGTGCAGACTCCTTCGTGCCTATGCCTGCAAGCCTTTCATCCTCTGAAGGCGTGCAAGGGCCGAACAGTGCATTCAAAACACGAGTGGTCTCGTGCTTTCTTGATTCCAACTAGCACTGATTGTACAGTACTCACACACCAGAGCACCAAAGCACGGATCGCCACGAATGGTGGTCACTGTCATTCGTGCCTTGCCCGAGCTGACCTTTGAGCACCAAGGGATGGAGATGAAGTACGGGTACACGCAAGCCTGCGATTATTGTTCAAGGTCGTCCATCGCCAATACACTCATTGCACAAGCCTGGGGATCACCTAGTGACTGACCTACCTCCTCGCAGATGTGCCTTCCAATCCGATCGCTCGTCACCACATCAGAATACAACCAACCAGCAGATCGGCTACTGCACTGTATGAAGTCAGTCTTTCGTTGATCGGAAGAGCGCCTTTCGAGCTCGGGCTCGTAGAATCTCTTTTGGAGCGTGCTCTATCTTCTGGGGTCGGAGAGCATTCTGCAAGTTCGCAATGTGCTTTTGAGGAAACCGGCGGCTCGTATGGAGCTCTGCTCCGTCGGAAAAGACGGCGCCAATGCGCACTCCGTCCACGGTGTTGCTCACACTTGGGTGAACCCAAGCGTCATGAACCCCAACTCATCTGCAGAGTCTAAAGGGTCCAGAATGAATAGCAAGCTCAGGGCTGCTGCTGAACTCAAATGGACAGTCTCGATCCCGCCTGACCTGGCTTGCACCAGGCTCACCCCTGGTTGACACAGCAGAACTTGGATGTGAACATGCACAAATGCATTATGCGAGGTCGAGCAATGCTGGAAAAGCTCTACGTCCTCATCTTGACAGCCATGTGGCAGCCGTTGCGACTCTCCAATGAGCAGCGAAAATCCAGACGTTCTTGGTCCTTGGGCTGTTGCTTTACTTCTGTCTTTTCGTGTCTCTCGTGCTCTCTTCGTGTTCTGTTCTCGCTGCTGACTCTCTCTCAGTCTCTTTCCAATCGATCCTTGTCCATGGAGATGGTGAGCAATACACAGTTTGCTGTTGTAAAGAAAAGGGAGGGACCTTTCTTCTCTTCACTTCGCTTCGGTGCGTTTGCCCTGACTGGGTAACGAATGAACGCCCGCCAAGCGCCAGCTGGCATCCAAAAGAGGGATGTAATCTGAGCTAATTTGCTGCTTACAATCCCTCTCTGCGTGCATCAAGTGAGCACAGAGTTCAGATCAGTCACCAGTCACCACGAGATCGAATGCACTTGACAACACCTGTCGCATAGCACCTCATAGAATTGCGTTGCCGTTCAAGATCCAGGGTGCACCACCATCGTATCGCTGGACAAAGACGACGACGAGGAAGCCCAGAGAGTGGGTCTGGGATCTGAAGTCTGGCAGCGATGGACTATCCTCTCATGCTGCCTGCTTGCTTGCAGCTTTTGTACCTGGGTGTTGGCCCTTGTGTGCGTGTGCGTGGCTTTGAGGGGGACGTTGACGAAACCAACGAAGAAGTGGAAGAGGAACAAATGAGAAGGAAAATAGAAAGAGTGGAAGACTCTGGGTTCATGAGCCGAGGACAGGCGCTTGGCTTCAATGTTTCGCTGATTGACTGACAACAACAACAGCGCTCACGCGCGCATCGAGTGTACAAAGTGAGGTCCGCGACGAGCCTCAGCCACAAGCTCCACGAAGACAAAGGCACGAAGCGAGTAAAGCTTCTTTCTCCTGTCTGTCGATGCGGCAACTGAATGCGGTGGGTGGGCGGTTGTTCGTTCAACAAGCGCGAGCGTGCGTCTTCGGGACCGAGAGTGAGGTGAGTGACGCTGGGGAACAGGAAGATGGAGAGGAGCTAAGAGCCAGCCTTGGAAGTGCTTGGCTGCTTGCTTGTTTGCCTTGGAGCTTTGCAACCGAACGAAGACCATGCCGCATGGACACACATCGAACTCTTACGTATGCACCTGACAGCAAAGCGATGAGGCGACACGTGCATGAAAAAGATCACGTAAGGATTCTTTCGCACGTCTAAACACCAAGCTGTTATTGTCACTTGCGCGTCAAAAAATATCGCTTGCTCTAAAGTAGCACAAGATCAGAACAGCCTCTGTAATTACTATTTGCTACCTTATTTTTGCTGATGTTGTCCGAAATGATAGAAGCACTACCACTTGACTAGCCTCTTAAAATGGACAAATACC
This sequence comes from Globisporangium spiculum, assembly GCA_023335655.1. Lineage (NCBI taxonomy): Eukaryota > Oomycota > Peronosporomycetes > Pythiales > Pythiaceae > Globisporangium > Globisporangium spiculum. The sequence goes on from JAADVO010000849.1 coordinate 12,132, forward strand.
TCTATAAAAACATGATGATTGTTTTGTCACTAAGGCGTTGATGACGATTGCTCGTTCGTGAACCCCCCAGCACGACAATCAACTACTCCATTCACTCACTCTTACGAGCGCGAGAGACAAGCCAGCATAAGCAATCTCCCACCGCACACATTCGAAAAAAGACGCAACCAAGTTCACAAACAATCCTGCACCCGGTTTATAAAGGTATTGTTCTACATTTTACAATACTAATGTCAGCAGGAATACTCAATAAAGAGTATCAAATGAATATAAACAGGTTCATGGGCGACTGATATTTTCTGATCTTGGTGCGAGTGTGCAAAGTCAGCAATCTGAATGTAATCCATTCGCAGTCAGGAGATGGCACCCAAGTGACCTTGAACGCTCGAGAAGAGGTTTCCACCTCCATCTCTCAGCCCGCTTCGCTTCTCTCCCTCCATCTTATATTCTTCAAGCTCCCTCGCCTCAGATACTGCCCTTTCAGATCCCCTCAGCAAAACGGTTCCTCGAGAACAGCCCGTCGCCCCGAAAAAGTAATTGCGAGCGCAAACGAAAGCGTGAGAGCGAGACGGCCACTGTCTTGATCCCTCATCCCACTCTCGACCGTCATTTCTTTAACAACGGCCCACCGTTGTTCTCTATCGGAACTTGGATGATGGATTTTCCACCAACAGAAAGCCCTCCTCACTCTGGTCTCTCTTTGTCGTGCGTACGTCAGTGTCAAGGAATTCGTGATGAGGGCCCTCCAGTCCAGTCTTCTCTTTCCTTCTGTTCTTCTCAAGCTCTCTCAACAATACGAGAACAACCAGCAGAACCTGCCTACCTTCGAAGGTCAACAATCGACGCCAAAGAAAAGCCTGAGCCAGCTGGGACGGACTCATTCACCCACCCCACACACGTGTGCAAGAGACAGCGCCTGTATAAAAAATCACCAGCCCAGAACAGACGGCGGTGGCTGTGGGTCTCACTCTCTCGACTTTTCGGTGCAACCGCCAGCCGCCGGAGGGAGATAGAACGGGATTGGCATCGAGAGAATCGGCCGACAACCCAAAACCAGCAGCTCACTTTCGAATTTGCGGGGTGACAGCCACAGCAACAGCCAACAGCCAACAACAGCACAGTACCATCTAGGACTGACAAGCAACTAAGTCCCGCGTTGCACAATCAATCGATCCATTGCAATGAACGACGAGAACGCCTACTACAACCCGAACCGAGGCTTTCTTCCTGCGATGGAGACATCCACCACCGTCACCACAGCGTTTACTGCGTCTACATCAGGCGCATCGCCAGCGAACAAGGGCGCGCTCTCGTTCATCCTGTCGTCGTCTTCCTCCTCATCGTCTTGCTCCGACTCAGAGTTCCAGGCGCCCGTCGTACCAGCGCCGCGACCACTCATCAAGCGCAAGCGCACCAGGGCCGGCGTGCCAGCACCGACACGAGCGCGAGCGAACTCCAACACGCCTCGTGAAGCGATTCGATTCAGCTCCAGTACTACGGGCGTGTCGCCGTTGTCCTCATCACACACGAATGACACTACAGCGATGATCAAGAAGGGCTCCAAGTTCTGCGTTGTCGACGGCTGCATGAGCCGCGCCAAGCACGCCAAGCGCTGCTGGCGCCACGGCGGCTCGGTCAAGTGCAAGGTCGCAGACTGCGACAACCGCGCCAAGTCGAAAGGAGTGTGCTGGTCGCAC